>SMSQ01024774.1:63701-103402 GCA_019453375.1 Ctenoplectra terminalis | reverse complement strand
TTTTTTTTTTTTTTTTTTTTTTTTTGTAGGAAAGAAGACATTACTTTCCGCGAATGCATGGCCTATTTGTAAAAATTCCATTTGTATTGGCAATGCTTTGATTTTAAATAAATATATCGAATTTTTTAAAAGAAAAATTAAAACATTCTTTTAAGTAGTAGTAGTAATAAAACATTCTTTTAAGTAGATATTAAAAGAATTTATATTTACAAATTATTAAATCACTGTAGCAGAAGTAAAGTGTATGACGCATTGCCGATACAAATAACATTCACTCAGAATATCTTATTTACCAGAACATTATTAAATAAATCCCCATGAAAGAGTATTCAATTCTTTATATATATTGTTTCATATATTTTCACGATTAACGTACTTTATCGTAATTATGTATAAAACCATCGAGAAAACTTACACACATATTTATCACGGATAGATAAGAACAACAAAAAGTCTATCGAAGAGAATGAGGTACGAGACGAAGAGACAGAGATCAGTCGTCTGTTTGGATCTGAACAAATGCACATACACCGCTGTCTCAAATGTGGGCAAGAAGCTACGAAACATTCCATCATGTTGCTGTGCAACCTAGTTTATCCTGAATTAACTCATCCTTGTAAGCTACACTTTAAACTATGCGTGTGTTCAGTGTGTACATCGGTTATTGTTACTCGTATCTGGACACCCGATTGAAACGAATGAATTTTTATCCTTTGTAGCAGAAGAGGTTCCGTTTACGAGTGTTCTTGCCCGCAGTTTAAGACCCGAGAAAATTACACCTGCATGGTGTGACAATTGTCAGAAATTTACACCCACTCTCCAATCTCGACAATTAACTAAACTACCTCAAATGTTGGCTTTGAATTGTGGTTTAGATACACAACAGGTACATCGAACACACGTTGATACGTGCATCGTATAAAATTTTACCAGTTTCAACTTGGGGCAGTCATAAGCGTGTATTCTTCGATAAACTAAATTTATATTTTTTATTAAAGAGATCGTTGAAAATTCGTCTTGATAATTTTCTAAAATATCAATAAATCACATCTTCTGAATTTAAAAAATAAATTGATCGATATTGAACAGAATTCTTTCAATATTCAATATTTACAGTGTTTAGTAGCAAGTATTTTATTCATTATTCCTAAACAACTCTTACGGCTTGGATAATTGAATACTTAATGCTTCGTCAGAATCCTTTCATGGCTGCACCTCGTGGACTGTAATCATGTGAAGTACTATGATGATTTTTAATGTTTCAAAATTACTACTATTTTAGGATAAAGCGTTCTGGCAAGCGCAGATGGATATAGTGGTTCAAAAAGTATTAAGTGGCAAGGAGAGTAGCCCATCTTCAAGTCCTGTTCCTGTTACCGTGAAACCATGTCGATACGGTAACAATTGCACTCGAATTGGCTGTAGGTTCAGGCATGTTGGTAGAGATCCAGGTACTGTAATCTGTCTGACGTGTTGAAGTATTTTCACCAATCTTCTAATAATTATTGATTTTTTGTTTCCTTTTTTTTTCTTTTTTTTTTTTTTACTTGAACTTTTTATTAGAAAATGTATCAACGTCACCAGTCACACCGCCTACAATAACTTCAACGCCGGTCGCAACACTACCTAGTCACTTGTACTATTCTCATTCATGGATTCCACACAATATCGAAATCGCGTTGAACAGCAACAGTGAATTATTCGTGGAAAAAATTAGCAGTCCAAAGAGTAATTCTAACGAAAGCAGTAAATCCACCGAAGAGGTTGTGGTAGAAAATGGACAGGGCGATAGCAAGGTACAAGACTCGGAGGTTTCTGGAAAGGATTCTGAAGAGAAAGTGACCGAGAATCATGTCAATGCGGGACTCGATATCGAGGATATAGAAAAAGAAAACAAGACTAATGAAAACTCGGATAAAATAAGCAAAATTCAATACAGTCTTAGCGCTGTAATTTGTTACATCGATGACAAGAGTAACGAAGATAGAAGAAACATTGTTGCGTTGCTGAGAGTTGGGCCAAATTATCATGAACGATCGTCTGGAAGTGCGGTGTCGCAGTGGTACATTTTTAATGATTTTTGGTACGTACTTTAAATATCATTTATTCTCCTTATTGAATAATAGGAAAATGATTGATGGATTATATTATTGATTGTTCCACAACTTCCTCCATTTTTTTTTCTTTTTTTTTTGTAAAATATAATTCTTTGATGTTTAATTAAAATATTTTTGATGGAAGAACCTAATATAATATATCGAATTTTGAGACTTTTCAGTCTGTATAAAAAAATATTCCATATTTATGAATTATATATTTTAACTGAAAAATTCTATATTTGATTCAGTATATCCGCAGTGACACCGCAAGAAGCGGTTTGGTTCAATCTTGACTGGAAGGTTCCATGTGTTCTTTATTACACGGCTGTGCCATCACCCGAACCAGCACCATTTGTCAGTCCGCTTACCTATGATGTATTTGGAGAGGACAAATGCATTGCTCGTAGCGGTGGGACAAGGGGAATTACGTTTACCCCATTGACGTCCGAGGAGATGCCCAAAAAAGGTTTTAATAAAAAATAATGTATCTTATGAAGGGAAAAAATTGTGTTCATCCATAAAACAGGGTAGTATAAATAAGATTGTTTTTATAGGAGAATTAGTTGGAATCGATGCGGAATTCGTAACATTAAATCAAGAGGAGTCTGAGCTCCGAAGCGATGGAAAAATGTCCACCATAAAACCAAGTCACATGTCTGTTGCGCGTATAACTTGTATACGTGGGTGCGTACTATCGTTACCCTTGTTTCATTATAGGTAAAAATTATTTTAATCGGTCAATTTTTATTTTTTTTAATAGCCAAGGCCCACTGGAAGGAACTCCCTTTATAGACGATTACATAAGTACTCAGGAACAAGTAGTTGACTATCTAACAAAATTCAGCGGCATTCAGCCAGGTGACTTGGACGCAAATTTCAGTAGCAAACATTTGACCACTTTAAAGTCGACGTATCAAAAATTACGGTTTCTCGTCGATAATGGGATCATATTTGTCGGTCATGGTCTGAAGAACGACTTTAGGTAACCATTCAATTTTCGCGTATTTAATTTACATCATTTGTGGCGCGTTAATTTTACGTATATTCTTTTCCGGTGTTCACAGAGTAATAAATTTAGTCGTACCGCCGGAACAAATCGTGGACACAGTATTACTGTTTCATTTGCCTCGTCATCGTATGGTTTCACTGCGTTTTCTCACGTGGCATTTTCTCGGCATGAAAATTCAATCGGAAACGCACGACTCTACCGAGGATGCAAGAGCTGCTCTTGAATTATATCGCAAGTACAAAGAGTTAGAAAGCTCTGGGAAATTGGCCGAATCGTTGAAAGAGCTTTATAACGTTGGCAGTCAATTACAATGGAAAGTAAGGAGAATTATTTTAAAAAATTGAAACATATTTTATGTTGAAATATGTTAACCGTTCGAGTACCAAGGAGCGTGATCGCGATGGAAACTAAAACTTTTGTTTTCGTCATCTTTTATGTTTATTTATTTCTGAAATAAAAGAAGCGCGATCGCGCCGCTTGGCACTTTTCATGCCAATGAAAACTTTTTTCACTTTTCAATGACCAGGTAGCACTCTAACGTTTAAAATTAATGCCTTTGATTAATCTTTCTGTCTTCAGGTTCCGGACAGCTGATACGAGGATGACCCTCAGGAAGAAGTACACGATTTAATCACGTCATGCAACGACAGTAAAGTTTAGAAGATGACTTGGAAGTATAGTCATTAATGAACGACTATATTTCGAAAGACATCGGTTCTCCTTTCGTCTTGCGACAGAATCGTGTACTTCTTCTGTTTGAAAAAAAAAGAGCGTCCAATCATTCGTACGTAAAAAGTACGTAGGAAAAATTCCGAGGGTTAAATGTGATGATGACGTCGCGAATGTTAATGATTACGGGTACAACAACATTGTCATTCGTGTTTAGTATTTTTTTAACCTCACGAAATCGATTCGTGAGATCGTTGAATCGTGTAAACGCAACTCAATCGTCGTCCGTGGATCGTAAATCATTTAGTTAGCCTCCGTTGTAACTTATCGAGCGATAGCTTCGAAGGAAACGAAAATTTTTTGTTCATCGTTATTTTTCTAGAACGAATCGCGTTACGCGTTCTGTGACAACTCTATATACATATTGTTGTATATACATATTGTTCAATAGCACATCAGCGTTTTGGAGAGCAGTACTAATCCCACACTGCCTGACCACGTGTATCGAATACTTTGATTTTCACTTTTCATTTTTTCATCGATCCATCCTGTTCGATAAACCGCGTTAACAGCACGTGTATATGATTAAGGATTAATATTTTTAGCAATAATTCTGGATGGGGTATATATATGATTTTTTTTTTATACGCATCTTTTCTAAAGTATCGACTTTTGTAACGTTTTATCCGACGACAGCTCACGGTAAAAAGGAAAAAAAAATATATATATACGAAGACACATTTTTATAAGATTTAAGTTTATCTCACGAATCTTCGCAAGCCATTTTCGCTCGACCGCAAAACGAATCATTGAAAGAACCAGAAATTTTTCTAAAGGTCCTTTTCTACTTCGAGGCTCTTAACGCAAGGAAAAGAAAAAGAAAAAAAAAAATATTAAACAAAATACGGTAGCATATTTTACAAAACGATTGTACTCATAGATTATTTTTATATACATTTTATCAATGACAATGAAAAGCAAGAGAGGGTGAGCAAGGGAGAAAGAGAACGAGAGAAAGAGAGGGAGAGAGTGGAAAAATATTGTCAAAATCGATCGAGAATTACGAAACGAGATTATCGAAGTATATATTTTTTTATATCTGGAACAATTTTCTTATCATTTGGGCACGACGTAACTTAACACGCTAATTCCAATTTGAAAAAAAAAAAAGAAAGAAAAAGAAAAGTACGATCCATACAGCTGTCGTAGAGAGAACAGTGGAATATGATGTTAATGGTAATCATGCATTTGTTTTATGTCTACTACTGTTACGTCATTGTGATTTTTCTAATAAATGATTGTATGAAAAATTAATCCTCTCTGCTCATTTTGCGATAAATCTCTTGAAACAAGTTCACAAACATTTTTCATCGCGGCACCAATCGATTGGTCGAACCTTTCCGATTCTTTTAAAATTCCTATAGAAGAATTCCGGTTTTTATTAAACGAACAAGATAAATAATTTTTCAGTCGTATCTAGAAATAATGTTGTCACCGTTAATATTAATAATATTACACATATATATTTTTCTTTTAATATTACATCTTAAGTCTGTATGTACAAGTCAGTTCCTACTTTCCCGTTTATTCAGGAATTCGTTTGCTCTCTACATAATTAGTAATTTGCGTTAGCTAGTTTCTCTCTGAACGGTTTTAGTAATACAATTAATAATTTACAAGATTGTACACACATACAGCCGGGGCAAGCCCCGATTTCATGTTACGGCGCTCTATCATACGTTACATATACATATTAATAATGTAAAAATTTTTAATAAATAATCTAGCTCGTTTTAAGAAAGGAAGAAAAAAAAAAAAAATATATATATATATAAATCGACTGCCTATGTCAGCGACGAATGAGATCCTATTCACATAAATCGAAGCATTCGAGCCGATTAAACGTCCCTCTAACAGAAAACAGAATTAATAAATTGTCATTCTGAATATTCCATCAGAGAAGCCTGCAAAAAGATACTAACATATATTTACAATACAGAACTGGATATTTTTCTTGGTAATTCGAACTGTTCTGCAAATGCACAAATTTTACGATACAACGATTATCATTTGTACAATTCCATCGAATAAAATAAAATAAAATAAAAAGAGATCCACCTTTGATCTCATTTTTCAGGAATTCTCGAAAACAAGCTTTAAAAAAAAAAAGAAAAAAATTATTATACATCGTGATCGGAATAAAAAAGTACAATCTGTTGTTCACAAATAAGTATCAAGATATTTCGCAAGATTATTTCTTCAGCCTTCGCATCGTTGAGACAGTTTGATCGATCGTCGAATTTGCTCGTTGTTGTCGACGAACGGGCAGCTTAAGTAAATTACAAATAATTAAAAAAAAAATAATAATAATAATTAAAAGAAAAAGTAAAACGTCTCCTGACTAGAAACTTGTATGATCGAGCTGCAGGAGCTGGAAGAAGTATTCAGTGGCAGTTGAAAAGAATCGCAGTATCGCTCTAGAACTTCTTCTGCATCGCGTGTAAACACAATGTAAAAAGTTCACGCCGTTCTGGCCTAAAGATAAAGGCACTGGTGGTTTTGTTAATTAATATTAGTCTCGTTGTTCACCACGGAACTGCATTACGGTCAGGGCGAGATTTGATCCAGCCAGTGCACAGTTACGCTCAAGATTCTCCTCCTCGACATTCAAGGAGGATCAAGGCACTTTGTATCTCGTTCGTTCGGATCGTTTGACGATTTTTGAAAATTAATTCCACTGATTAACCCTTGGCTCGTTTTTTAGTGATCGTCACCGTGTTGGAAATGGCCGTTCCTATTCAGTGGTTGCCTCTCCGGGGCATCGGACGGTCTATTCCTCTTGAAGAACCCGCACTGTTGAAGAAATAAAAGGTATTCTTAATATTCTACAACTTTTCCTTTGAATCGTGTGAAGTTCAAATTTATTTGCGCGTTATTATATTAATTAAGCACGTGCGAAAAATAACGTACTTGTATAATATCGAAACTTTCAGTCCTTATTTATTTATTCTTTCATTCTCTTCTTTGCTTTCGTGTAATTTCATTTTGCCCCAAAATGGAAATTATACATTGATACTTTTAAGCAACTGAAAACCTTTCGTGTAAAAGATGTTCTAGTTATCGAATGAATAAACTGAACCAAAGCAAGAAACCTGTTCGTCAAATATTTTCCGTAGAAACACTCTTGTACTTGAAAATTTTTGCCGTACCAGTAAAAATATTTATCTTCCAACCCTCGCCAAATGCTCTTAACAAACAAACCTTAACGTCTTCATCGAGTACATTATTTTACGCAAAACCGTGCCGCATAATTTGCATAAACAAACCTTGTGCAGCAGGAAAATAAGCAGCAGCAAGATGATCGTCCCAGCGCAGGCAGAGAGTACTACAACCCAGAGTGGAATAACATCCGGTGCAGATGGTGTTATGCTTGGCTCGACGTTCGTCTTAATTTCGTGACTCTTGATCACCTGTTCAGCAGGTGCGCCTATGAACGGTTGCTTCGTGACTCTAGCAACCAATTTAGTCGAGACCTTGACTTTTTCCTGAGGAGCCGCCTTCTTCAGTGTTCTTGCGTCCACTCTGTACCTAGCCGCGATCCAGACTTCCTGATCCTTCTTCAAGGGTCCCAAAACACACCTGAGCATAACACACTTGGCAGTATCGCACGGACCAACTGGTCCTTGGGTTCTAGGATCGTTTTCGTAATCGTTCTTGTCATTGAATCCACCTTCGGTCGTTACGAGGTCGTCCTCCAGGTCTCTAGGTACTCTGTGAAGCCTCTCGAATTTTTTAAACTCCTTCACGCTAACCATATCGCTCTCCCGCTTCAATCTGGAGCCCTCGTTTGAGCTCGGAACCTTAGTCGATGCAACTTCTTCGACTTGGCGATTGTCCCTTCCATAGACTCTGCTGGTCACCTTTCTGTCCTCCGTTCTCTTTTCCTCGTGCGTGTACCTGGACTCGTAGTTTCTTTCTATGTCACTAGCTTGGCTAGATTCTTCGTTCCAGGATTTACTATACCCCTGTGATTCGTACTCGCTACCTGCTCTAATTCCTGGATAGCCAGCCTGTGGGTTCAACGTGTAAGTTCGTTCTTCGGTATAGGTGAACGAGCCCTGCAGAGGAAATCTGCGACCATCTTTCAGTACGATGAACCCTTTTCTGTTCGAATCGATCAAAAGTTCACCTTCCATCCTCAAAAGTCTACTGTCTCTAGGCTCGATCGACTCGGAAACGTAGCTTTGTCCCCCGAAACGATCTTGAAGAGGGAACATGGAACCGTCCTGGAACTCTATGTACTCCTTCCTATCGGCAGAGGTCCTGAATCTTCCCATAAATTGAACGTAATGTTTACCCTGTCTGTTGTACAATTTATAACCAGCAGCCGATTTCGACAAGGATCCAAACAATCGTTCGAATTCTTGCGTCGAGCTAACATTACGCATCTGGAATCCGAACTCTCCTCCCTGAATATTTTCCTCTCGATCACCGGTCACGAAACCACCTTCCGTTACGCGATGTTCTCCGCCAGAACTGCCGTAACGCTTCTCCTGTTCGAGCTTGTAACTTTCCTCGTCTATTCTCCTCCGTTCCTCGATCTGCTGTCTTCGTATCTCCTCCTCCTGCTGTCTTCGCATCTCCTCTTCTTGCTGTCTTCTTCGTTCCTCCTCCTGTTGCGATCTCAACTCTTTATCCTGTGCTCTTCTTCGCTCCTCCTCCTGTCTTCTCTGATAATACACACGCTCTTGTTCTTCTCGTTGTCGTTGCTCCTCCAGAAGTTGCTTCTGATTCCTCTGATGTTCCCGCCGAGCCTCTTCTTCCTGTCTACGCTGTTCCTCTCGTTGTCTTAACAACTCCTGGTACCTTTCATCGCTCTCGTTCAAATTAGACTCGACCGTGCCCGACGAGGACGTGCGACCTCTGGAAACACTGGTCTCGCCCCAGCGGTTCTCGAAGCTTTCAGAGCGGTCCCTGTGAACACCGTAGCTTTCATTGAGACCTGAGACTCCTGCACCGAGGGTGCTGCTATCACTCGACCGGAAACCACCGCCTAGAGTGGCTGTATCACCGTAACCACCGGATTCCGCGTGGAAAATCACGCCTCTGTTGCCACCGGCCAGGTCTCCGGGATTTATGAAGCTGGTCCCCGAGTGGTTCTGCGTGTAGGTTGTGATCAGGACATCTGGTTTATTTCCCGTGTCAGATAATTGGAATCTTCTTGTCTCGCCGGTGACCTTTGACGAGGAGGAGGAAGAGGAGGAGGAGTGACGAGATTTTTGAATGTCAGAACTGTCTCCGTTGTTGATCTCGGATTCTTCTTTTTGAGTTTGTTTGTTCTTGTCCACGTCGAATCCTCGTTGCACGTTGATCGTCCTGCCCGATTGGGACTCGTCCAAGATCACTCCCGATGGGTCCGGGTGATGCGAGTACGCCCTTCTGCGTTGATCCAACTGTATTCGACACAAGAATTCTTTTTCTAACGAACGATTTAATTAGAACAACTTAAATTGTAAAGTGACATCCGAGGACTCCATAATTTGAGGTTTGAAAAATGTTCTACTTTCAAATATAAACCATGGTAAAATGTATTTTTATCATTCAGAAATTTAATTGTTCAATTAATCATCTGATTATAAAAAAAATATTTATATACATCTACAAGAAATCATTGCACGCTACCACTAATTTTTAATTAATTAAAGTATAACGATTCGAACGTACCTTCAAACTAAGATAATTCGCATTGGCAGACTCGCAAGCGATGGGACCAGAAGTTTCCGGTTGCTCCAGTAAGTACAACAATTCATTTCCAGCCAACGTTTGCGCTGGCCAAATAAGAAAAGCCTCCGCCTCGATAACATCCGACGGTCCCTGGTTCCGAATCGTGTAATTATGCGTCATAGCTGGTCCGAACTCCGTCTCCGTACTTGCATTCGTTTCGCTCGTATAATTATCCGGATTGTAGTACAGATCTTTCGGTTTGCTCTCCCCATCGACGCGTAAATCGGTCTCGATCCATATAGGCAGCCTCAGAACGTACGTGTTGTCCTCAGTCGTGAACGGTTCCTCTGGATTGGTCGTGTTCACGTCCATTTCGAATTCGTAGATTGGTTTCATCCCGTGGGACGTGACAGGTTGCAATAACACCTTAAACCTGACCAATCCATTCTTCTGCAACGGATTACCAATGTCGCAACGAAGAGTGTTGTTGTTCGATTGTTTAGGCGCGGAGCATTGAACAGGCACCCCCATCGTCTCGATCTTCTCCACCTTGATGTAATCGATACCGGAGGGTAGTTTCAAGTTGTACGTCGCCTCGAAAGCGTCTTCGCCTGCGTTCTGCACAAGCACGTCTAGCTCTAACCGTTTGCCAGAGCCTAGCAGGTACTTGTGCACGTTCGACGTCACGTTCATTTGGAGATCCGGGATGCATATGTTGTCGGGACCGCAGTTCTTCCTGATGGACAAAGAGTCCTTCCTGGACGTCGTCGAGCCGAGGACGGGTCGCAAAGGGAGTCTCGGGTCCCGAGGTCGATTGTCCTCGTAGCGTTCCTCGTCGAGACTCATTCGCATCTCGGCGTCCAGAGAAGTGAGCTTGTCGCGTATGTTAGGTGTTACGTAAACCTAATGGTGGATGTGGTTCTTGTGAGTTGAGATTTCATAATTTAAAAATTAACTACTAATTTGAAGCTTGTAATTTAATAATTACTAATAAGTAATAAATTCAGAGTTGAGACAATCTCAACAGCCTTTTAGCAACTGGCACTAACGAATCTAACAACCTTCTAATAATTCAATTACACCGTATAATTACCCAATTCTATTTCTTATTACCTATAATTTGTAACCGTCAATTAATTACTACGAATTATCCCCAAATTAAAACAATTTCTAGACCAACCTTTACAGTGCGACAGAACTGCTTATCCCGATCGACTCGGATCGTATGATTCATCGTGTTCTTTCCCTCCAGCTCCAAGAAGAACAATCTAGGACTCTTCGTCTTCTTCACATCCAAAACGTACTGAATATTAAAATTGTGTCTCGGAAAGACACCTTCCCCGGTGTACTTGAAACAAGCAAGCAGAGGAATACAAGTGACCCTGCTTGTATCCGACAATGTACAATTCCTATCGTCCAACGAGATCAATTTCGACTCCAGGTCGAACGACACGTAAGAATCCATCTTGATGACAGGTCGTGATCTGAAGAATACAGCTGCTCCGGAGTCATAGGCGCCGACCACTAAATCTGGATAACGATTCCCATCGAGATCGAGGCCACCGGCCACGGAAAATCCAAAGGTGTCCATAGGAACGTCGAGATTTTCAGCGTAGATCACCTGGGAATATTTTTCCAGAACACCGGTTGGCGAACCGTGGTAGATGTACACTGCACCGTGACCACGTAGACCACCGTAAGGGGCACCCACCACGAAGTCGCCATAACCGTCACGGTCGATGTCCCCCAGAGAGGCCAGTGACAAGCCAAATCGTCCGCGGTTGCTCTCCCCGTCCCTGGATAACGATAAGCAATTATCGCGAAAGTTCAACGATCTTTGTGTGCTCGAGTTCTGGTTGATCCTTGGGATCCTCGTGAATGAATGGAAGGTATGAATGATGATTTTGTCAGGGTGATAAATTGTAACTTTAATGACTATGAGTTAGTAATAAAAAAGAGTAACTTTTTTTTATTATTTTTTTTTTTTTTTTTAATTTAATATGGAGCAAGTTCTAAATTCTTTGGAAGAAATTGTTGTTTCGTATTGTGAATGAAAGTTGGTAGATTGATTTATGAAATATAATTAGTTTTGTTGCTTCAAAATTGTAAAGGAAAGAAACATTATTACAAGTGGTAACAGGAAAATAAAACTAACTACTTTTGTACTTATTATTAATAATAATACAGCAGTCTTAGTTATAAAATCGTCTTTAACGTTTGCATTAAATTGTAAGTGTTGGAAAAAAATATTTTATTGAAACAGAATAATAGGAAATGATTAAAAATTGGAAATATCAGAGAGAAAGAAGAAACAGATTTACGTGTAATAAAAATAAAAGCAACGATAGAAAATTAAAAGTGAAATACCTAGAATCGACTTTGCGGAATTTTTCAGGTCCAACGCCTTGATAGATCACGTACACCCTTCCGGTCTCGATGGTCATTTCCGGGTTATCTGGTACCGTGTACATAGGCGCACCAACTATAAGATCGTCTAACCCATCGCCATCGATATCGCCGGAAGCAACGGCGTAACCGTTTTTTATTTTTAATTCTCTTTAATCGTCCTTTTAGCTTTATTGTTAACTGTTTTATTTTTAAAACGTAACGATTCAAAACTTTCGATCAATATTAATATTCTATTTAATACTCTACACTATATCTAATTATATTATTAATTATATAATTAATTATAGTATTATTGCAACGAAAAGTTTTTCAAAATTCGAACATTTTCCTCGAGAAAGCAGCGAAGAAACGGTTTCTAGGCGGGTTACTTTCTCTAAACGAGAAATAATTCCCGATCCCGCGACCTCTTCTTTTTCCTTACAATTACCGCGTTAATATTTCATGAGCATACTTTGCCGAGAAGTTCGGAGCCACGAGGTACGCCGACGGCGATGCCGCTGTCACCGTTTCCAATAAAATCCCCAGTCGTGACAGAGTAACCCATGTAGCTATCGTCCTCAGTGGCCGGCCCTTCCTTCGTGAACATTACTTTCGCGCGACTGTTCAACGGCTGTGAAAACGCTTGGCCTGTAAAGCAAGCGGCAACCGATAGAGTCAATCGCCAAGTTATACCTGCGATTTCAGGCACATACTTTCCCAAACACGTTTTGCTTTCTGACTACGATTGGAAGAAACGCGAGCTGACACGGAATTGGAATTTAATATCTGTAAGATATTTGTGTTCGACGTGGAAAGCGGTTGATTGTTGGATCGTAACATGCGGAATGTCAACGAAGATACGTAGTTTAGAAAGAAAATAGGATGATTTGATTTTAAGAAAAATGTTTAATTGAAATAGTGTAATCGAAATTCGAGAAATTCTAGTTTGTACGTTGAAATAATAGCGTATCGTAGACTGAAATAAATTAAATTAATATAGCACTCGTGCCGAATTTTGATATCGATCATTCTTTTTTTTTTAATAATATTAATAGAAAAGTATCTTTGTTACTATATATTTTTATCTTAGAATCGTATCTGAGTTACATCGATGGTAAATCCTAGAAAAATATTAAGATGGATGAAAAATTTGAATTTTTAAAACTGAACGAATACACGAGTCATTTTTTTTTTTTTAAAAAGAAATTTCTATGCTAACAATTCTTTTTATAAATTCTTTTTATAAATTTTTTATTTTTAATTCTCTTTAATCGTCCTTTTAGCTTTATTGTTAACTGTTTTATTTTTAAAACGTAACGATTCAAAACTTTCGATCAATATTAATATTCTATTTAATACTCTACACTATATCTAATTATATTATTAATTATATAATTAATTATAGTATTATTGCAACGAAAAGTTTTTCAAAATTCGAACATTTTCCTCGAGAAAGCATCGAAGAAACGGTTTCTAGGCGGGTTACTTTCTCTAAACGAGAAATAATTCCCGATCCCGCGACCTCTTCTTTTTCCTTACAATTACCGCGTTAATATTTCATGAGCATACTTTGCCGAGAAGTTCGGAGCCACGAGGTACGCCGACGGCGATGCCGCTGTCACCGTTTCCAATAAAATCCCCAGTCGTGACAGAGTAACCCATGTAGCTATCGTCCTCAGTGGCCGGCCCTTCCTTCGTGAACATTACTTTCGCGCGACTGTTCAACGGCTGTGAAAACGCTTGGCCTGTAAAGCAAGCGGCAACCGATAGAGTCAATCGCCAAGTTATACCTGCGATTTCAGGCACATACTTTCCCAAACACGTTTTGCTTTCTGACTACGATTGGAAGAAACGCGAGCTGACACGGAATTGGAATTTAATATCTGTAAGATATTTGTGTTCGACGTGGAAAGCGGTTGATTGTTGGATCGTAACATGCGGAATGTCAACGAAGATACGTAGTTTAGAAAGAAAATAGGATGATTTGATTTTAAGAAAAATGTTTAATTGAAATAGTGTAATCGAAATTCGAGAAATTCTAGTTTGTACGTTGAAATAATAGCGTATCGTAGACTGAAATAAATTAAATTAATATAGCACTCGTGCCGAATTTTGATATCGATCATTCTTTTTTTTTTAATAATATTAATAGAAAAGTATCTTTGTTACTATATATTTTTATCTTAGAATCGTATCTGAGTTACATCGATGGTAAATCCTAGAAAAATATTAAGATGGATGAAAAATTTGAATTTTTAAAACTGAACGAATACACGAGTCATTTTTTTTTTTTCTTTTTGTTAACCGGTATCGACAGTGGAATTAAATAATTTGATAGTTTACATTTGTCGATGATATAAAAAACGATCCCTAAAAAAATAGAATCCATTATTCTTCTACTTTATTCCGATTTTCCACGTGTCACGATTCAACAATACTTTTAAACAAGCTCCCTTTTAATTTCAAATTCTAGCAGACACTATTTTCAACCCTGTTACGGTCATCTTGGCCTATTCGTCACAATCGTACTCTCGTTTCTTAAAAAAAAAATTTCCCAGTTTTAAAAGAAGCTAATCTTCACAACCTCTTTATGTTCGTCCCAAAAATTAAAAAGCTTTTAAAACAGGTAAAACATGATTGTATCAAAAATAGCCCAAAGATCGCAGCAGGGTTAAATTAAGTAAAAAAAAAAAAATCGTAGTCAGAAAATTTTGGTAATAATTCACACTTGTAAATCACAAACCGCGTCTTAATGATTAATCTAGCTTCTAACCACAGCTCTAGCAGTGACGATGATATTATTCGAATCATTGCTACTGCCAGGTGCTAAATAGCAACGCTCAAATAATATTTCTTAATTCTTATTAGAAGGTATTGTTATTACTATAGGCTTGTTTCTTATTATTTTTCTGGCTGCGGCTACACCGCGAAGCTGCAAGAAGCGGGCCTGCACCTGTTAAACACTGCCACCCTTGTCTCATCTGGCAGTAATTAATAAATAATCATAGCACACGGTGCATTAATCGTCAATCGAATATTAATCACTGAGGGGGAGGTGGGGAAAGTCAGAGGCGTCACAAGCCTCGAAAAACTGTCAAGCATACAAGATTACGCTCTAACGCTGATTGAAAACTAATGCGTCGAACAAAGAATTTTTGTTCGCTATTTCTTGTTGGTTTTATGTTTACGGTATTCTTGAGCGTGACAGTTCAGCACGGTTTCGATCGAATTATTAATTACAGGAGTTGAGTTAATCGCGGTGAATCCGCATGAGTGGAAGCTGAATGAACATGTAATTATTGGAAATTAATCATTGGGGCAGAGGGGTTAACCCTCAAGCAAAGGCTGCCAAGCAGATGAAAAGGGGTATAAATATTGCGATGGTGTTGTCTCGTTGTATCGAAACAGATTTCAAACACCATCGACGTGTGGATCGATATTCTTATCGATGTTTTCGTGTACCAGATGAAGCGTCTAGAGGAGCATGGATAAATATCTCTAGTTTGATTTTAAAAATATGAAGATATTAAATAGAGTTATAAACTTCGAGGAGAAACTGTGATAGCAAAGAAAAAATTATTCCTCGTTGTTTCTTCTTGAAAAATGAAAAAAGAATAAATGTAAGTTTTAAAGCGATTAAAATGTAGCTAGTCGTGAATTAATTGCGCATGGATGCTTAAAAATTTTTCAATCGTACGATACGAGACATCCAATTTATTTAACCTTGCAAATTAATTTGAGTTTATAAATTTATTATTCAAATTGTAATTTCTCGATTAAGGAAAAAGAAAAAAAAATCTAGCTCGCCATAAGATCGCAATAGGATTAAAAATATTAATCACACTTTAGCTCGAAAAGAATTTCATACTAAAAAAAAGAGCAAAAAAATTGAAATAAAATATGGAATAATGTATTTATAATATGCTCCTTTAAACGCTTTACACCGCTGAATTTCAGGGAAGCCAATGGATAAATCATCTTTGAGCATGAAGCAACACTTGTTAATGGATGCCGTCGTTAACAAAATGGCGGCAGATTAGAGGCGTTTGAATAAGGGGGACGGCTGGTTTTAAACGACGGCATGTTTTTATCTTTCGTTTGATTAGGGACGCCTGCAATTACGCGATACCTGATGCTTCTTCTTCGGGGGTGAACAACATGGTCGTTACGAACTTCAACTTCGTAGCGGTGCTGATCGAGTATATCTGACCTGTAATCGTTCAACGAAAGCCTCTAAATCACTTAAAAGATCCACAGAGCTGGTGTAATCGCGGTGTTCGTGTTGCTGTTCCGTCGCCCAGGCGTTATGAAAGCTCAAACTTCGTTCGTTTCGTTCTTTTATTAGTGGCCCAGTGACTGTTCATCGTCCAATTAGTTTGGGGGAAGAGGGATTTAATTTCGCCGATTGCAATTTTATACAGAATTTTTAGAAGCCCAATTGGTTTAGGGAGATCAGGGAAATAAATAATTTAGAATTATTGCATTGATCCCTACGTGGAATTCAAATTTCATCGAACATTGTAATTCGTTAGCCCTTGAAAGTAAATAATAAAAATCTTTCGTTTCAAAGTGAGACTTTTTGGATAAAGAAAAAAATATTTGACTGAAAAGTTATACGATATTAAAATTAATATTTAAATTTACTCTTACAAAATATTGCGATTTTTTTATGAACGTATTAAAATTAAGTTGCATCGTATTGAAAAAAAAAAAAAAACTGTCTTCGAAGAGTTAAAATTAGATATTCCAAGAGATAATGGTAATACTATAAAATTATCTCGAGGTTTCCAGCTTCTTGGAATATTTGATATCCGATTATACGGAAATTGAAATAAAATTTATACACACGTATTTAGAAGTCGAACAAGGTGTCGCGTTTCAAGGTGGTATCGATTGTGAAATTGTCGACCTAAATTGAACTTGGGAAGAGGTGTATCGTGAAAGAACCTTACCTTGCCAGTACCAACTTCCTGGCGCCCCGATGAAGAGCCTCTCACCATTCTGAAACGAATAGAAAGGTACGCCGTTAGAGAAATTAATCGACGTCATATAACTAACGGCGGGAAGCACTTTACGATGCCCTTTTTTTATCAGTGAAATTTATTCGATTTGTCCTAATCTTTTATTTTTATCAGACCTCTTCAGATTTCTTTCACCTGCTGTATAAATTTACTCTCCACGTTTAAAACCAGCATACATTCATCGGGTATTTTATCCTTACGTATCAGCTAGTATTGCACCTGTTTGAAACATTACAGGAATTTATTCTTCAATTTCTTTTTAATTATTACTCGTTTTTATCACTCACAAACGCATTCTCTAACCATTTTTTTCAATACCATTTATTTCAATAATTCTTTATCGATATATTTCCTACAATGCGACTCTAGAACAGAAAAAACACAAAATCTTCCAAGATATCACAACAAAAGCAAACGAAAAAGAAAAAAAAAAATATTAAAACAATCCAACCAATTATTTCACAAAACAGATCACTCTTTCGCGCACACTTTCATCCTCTTCCATTCCACTTTATCTCACCGTCCCCGATTCATTGCAGCCACTAAAATGCAACGCACAAGTATATCAACCGACTCATTTACATTCTCTCGAACTTTAACAATTCCTAATAGATCAACGAACCAAAAAGAAGAAACGACCTTTCAAAAAATACAGCTTCAAACGATAATAACATCAAAAGCTAAATAAAAAAATAGAAAAAATAAACATTTATCGCATCAGCTTTCCCCGATATAAATTCTACGGATAGAACGCATCTCGGACAGGCATGCACAGCATAAAGGCAGCAGAACAACGAGCATGATTACCGCGCCACGATTTTTCCCAGCCGCTGGCGGTGCAACCAGGAAACGGACGCACCCACGAAAGTTCAATTTTTCTTCAATCCAGAAGATAATGGCGCAGATAAGGGACGTGGCTCGCGCGCACGAGCCCGAGACGCGATAAATCAACCGGTCGTACGTATGCTAGCCGCGCGTCTATGCGCCGCGTTGCGCGTCACGCATGTTAAATCGGTTTCGCGGATCGTGGCCTTCGCGATCCTTCGTACGCGACCATCTCTACGCCCGTTTGCGGAAAAATCGCTGATCGTCCATTATGGAATCGCTGGCAACTGGTACGAGCAGTCTGAACTGTTTCTTCGACGGTCGAGAGAAATGAGAGGAACGCGGTTGTTGCTTGGAGAACGGAGACTACGCGTTTGGTTCGAGTGTGATGTAATCGGAATAGAGATACCGAGAAGAGATCTCGTGATACTTGTGTACGTAGGCTTTAAATAGTTTCGATTTCTGCGCGGCACTGTTTAAATTTAATCTATTCGGGATCGATGGCGATCGTAAAACGTTGCGCGTGGTTCTAATCCAGTGACCGATGATAGATCCATAGACTTAACGTACTGTAAAAGAATCTTAATATTTTTGATATTATGTCGGTAAAAAAAAAAGCGATTTTTTTTTTTTATAAAAGAAAATATTTTTAATTCAGTAATGTATCGTTCATTTGAACTGTTAAGTTTCTCTTTATTTTTAAGATTCGAACTGAATTTAATTGCATTTCAAAGCACAAAAAGACAACTATCGCTAAAAACCGCACCAACTTATTGGCCAACCTAATATCTAAGTGAAATAATTTTCTACCGAAGTTTTATTTTTTTTTACTACGTTCTTAAAAATATCAACTTGCATAAAAATTCGCAGTGTAGCGATAAGTAAAAATTTATACGCGAGATGCTTCGTATAAAAAATGCGATTGGTAAAAATGTATACGTGAGATATCTCGTTGAAAGAGTGTGACAAGCAGACTGCTGATTTTTATGCATTTATAGGAATTTTAAAGGCGCAAAATTGCACAGAGCACACGTAATAGGGACAGATATACAAAATACCAAAATATATTCTCAAAGATATAAAAAATATTAGATTCAAGTAAAAGAAAAAAATTGTATAAATACATTTGATTAGAAAATAACAGCATCCCTGTTCAATTTCTGACAATTTCTGAAAACTATTCTATTTAAGGAATATTTCTGTTCGTTGAATGAAAATTTCACTTCTATTAATTATCACGTCCCGCGAATGGTTCTCAAACCGCGAACCATGTTAAAAAAAACTACTCGTCCACCGTCTCGAAACATCATTACCATTAAACAACCATTCTCGGAGATCAGTTTTCGTATCTAAATCTAACATCTTCGCAAACGCAACGCGTAATGCGTGACGCAAGCCTACCAATGTTTATGTATGACTCGGTGCTCGTTACAGTATCTCGTGCTTCACGGAAAGCCGAAGCAAAATATCGTCGAGATGAATGGTCGATCAAAAATCAACAAATTCGAAGGCGTGTAACGTGAATCGAGAACGTGTCGCAACATTCGGCGGCCGGTGATAAAACAACACTCTTCGGCCACGTTCACACACGCTTCTCTTCCCTGATGCTCGACCGTGCACTTAATCGGTGCATGAGTTACTCGAGTGCCACTCGAAATCATCGACATACCTCTGTATCACGGCTAAACCTTCCTATCGGTCGTTCCCATGCCGCGAGCCGAGAGAAACTTTTATACGCCCAGCTTTTACTTGTCTGACCCGCGTTGACTTATACTACTTGCAGCTGGTCGGACGGTAACGCGTGAGAAAAATGATATTGGTGTGCGTACGCGAAACATGTATCGCGGTACTGGGTTACTACTTGTGTAGAGAATTGTGAAATTGATAAGAAAATACCTGTTCACGAGTTTTAGGGGAAAAAAGAGTCGACTGATTGGATTTTTGAATCAAGATTCGAACCTGTCGACCTGGATCTTTTGAACAGTCGTTTGAGAAAATCGTACGTGGATATTTTCTATTGGACAGAATTATTTTTATTTTTATTTAAGTGTGTTATATTACAATTCGTTGTATAATACAGCTAAATTTGAACACGTATATTTTTGTTATGTCGATAGAAACTGTATCGATATGCATACTGAAAAAATTCGGTCTTCAGAGCACCGAACACATTCGTTCCTCATTTTTCTAACTTAATTTATTTCTTGGTGTTAAATTGATACTGTATAAAAAATCAGGGTAAATTGAAATTGAAAATAAAAAAGTTTTATTTTTGTACATCAAAGCAGAAGATTGTTGGCTTTGTTCACAAGTAACAAAGCGATGCGCGAGGCGTACTGTTTTCTTCGATTCTTTTCATCTGTGAGAAATGTGAAACATTTTATTAAATTAAGACCAATAGGGGATATTTAAAAAAGTGGTTAATAAGCTAATAATATCGTAATAAATAAATCCACGTTTCTTAATGCAGAAAGTATTTCGTTGCTTCTCAAGTAGCGTTGCCGGCATAATTTTATCCCAACATACCTATCGCGTTTCATCAAACTATCGTTATTAAAATTTAATATTCCATTACACGTGCAACGATGGACTCAGGTCTCGTTAGTAGCGTATTTACCGAGGTCGAACGCCCGTAAAGCCGACTTCCTTCTACGCGATGCGTTCAAGTTTTACACGCTGTAACGGTAAGACTCCTACAGCCTTATCTAACAGCGATGCAACAGTAATAAAGATTATGTCCAGCATACGTATTAATCAACGCTTCGTACGTGAATGATCGCAAGAAGCTGAACGCACGAGCACGATTCACGCTAATATGCAATTTGAATGAGATCTAACTAGAAATCGTGACGTGAAAATAACTTTTCTTTCGAAATCGTAGTTTTCAGACCAATTGTTCGATAACACCATGGATACTGTATGATTTTATTTTATTTTATTTTTTTTAATTAATAATAAATGATGGACAGATGATGGAAAAATAACAAAACCAAATATTCTAGAAATTAAACTACATTCAATAATTATGTCGCAGCTGTAATAAACATGGTATGGCTATAGAATAACTATACTTATCTCCGGTTGCCCGTAAAAAGATTGTAATGACCACATGGTCTTTAAAATGACTGAGATAACTATAGGATAATGTGACCGTAAACGTCCGTTTGATGTCCATAAACGATCACAGCTACATAATTATGCGACTCTAAAATTATACAAATATTCGACCTAAGTTTTTCGTCCAAAAAATCAGTATCCATAAACCACTTGACTTACAACCCTCTAAACGGGTAACTTTCTTCGCTCTCAATTGGATCAATCCAAATTGTAACGATAATAAGCAACAATGAATAACATAGGTGCCAGAAGCGAAGACTTTTAGCTTCTGTTAATTTCGAGACTTGCGTCGTTTATCACTTGAATACTACAGACTCTCAGTCTATATTTATTTGTTATATTCAGTCTATCCGATTAATTAAATTTATTTATTTCCAGCATGATATTCAAGTTGGCACTTAGATTCAGTCGTAAAATAAAAATAAACCGATTAAAATGCGCTAAAAGAATTTTTTTTTTCCTTTTTATTTCTTTGGTGCTCGCATCGTTTACAATTTTAATTCCGCAATTAATGGTTGCTATCGAACTAGTCAAGTCTACTTCCAATAAATTTTCACAGATACCATCCCCTACATTGACCTTTGTACGGAGGTCTGTACCAAGATTCCACTTAAATATCACCGGGATCAAAGTGTTAATCGGCGGACAATGTCGGTGCACTCTCTCAGGATGCACCTACGCGCCGGTGCAGTCCAACGCCCACGCGGGCAGACGATGCATAGAACGTTTCGTGGCGAGAAAAGACACGGATCGTAGGAATTGAACGGAGAACGAGAAACACGGAAATACCGAAGAGATTAGGCGAAGATGCGAGCGAACGAGGGGGAAAGTTAGTGCCGCGGTTCGGGCAATTGGTTGTTGAATGTGACGGGGACATTTGTTAGGATGTTGCGAGCGATAGATAAATCGGTAGGTTGGTGAATTTTTAAAAAAGAATCTTGCGTTTGAATCGCGGACTCGATACAATTGAACGTTTACATATGTTTTAACATTTTGTGTAAATATAGGTTGTTGGTAAATTATTCAGCAGGATTAAGTGAGAATTTATACGAAGAATTTAATTAATAATAAAAACCGAGTCTAAATTGCCTGTCTAAATTTAACCAATTGCATCTGAATTATATTTAATCGAGTGTTTTAAATTTCCTTAACCAGGATACCAATTTTTGGACACGTTTCAATTTAATAAAGATATAAATTTTTATCGGAAAATATTTCGAAGCTACTCAAAGAGAATTTAAAAAGCTGCAAATAAAACAAACTCTTAATAAGAAATATGTCACGTAGAATCTCAATGATTTAAGGGTTAAAACTGCCCTCCCGTGAAAAACGAAAAATGGGACGTTTCAACATTCAGCATACGAAGTAAAATAAAATAAAACTCTTTCGTCCACCAGCAATTTGAGCACCAAACTCTCTCCGAGCAAAGACCAGAAACCCAGACAGTCGGAGAAAAGAAAATAATAAAAGGCAAAAACCTTCCCCTACGGAGCGAAACAAGAGGATATCTCTAACACGAACCTAAAACGCGAAAATGTGACGGCACCGTGAGCGGATTCCCCGGTTCAGTTCCGGCGAAAGGGCCGTGTCTAGTTTCGTTTTACTCTGCTTATCATGAGAAATGGCGGTCGTTTATAAAACAATGCAGCCGCAAGGGGGAGGAGGAGCAGCGGCGCGTAGGTGGCCTCCTCGCAACGCTGGCCGACGCCGAACACGGAACACGGTGACAGAACGAAATGTCCGTGCCTTAAATGGCCACCTGAGGCTCCCCTGTCGTTCCTATTGCTGCTCGCCGCTGCCGTGTCGCGAGTGCCCTTTTTCCTTCCCTCCGGCTCTCTCTTTCCGCCGAGCGTGTGTTACGCGCTTCGAACAACGCGCGCGCGAGCAACGTCTACGTGACGAAGGGATGGTCAGATTTTTCGCCTCGCGTCCTCCAAGTGTGAATTTAATCGGTTTGAAATTTCTTTTAACATTTAATTGATTTATACAAAACAGAAGCTTTGGATCTGTGTTCCAAAAAATTTTTTAATTTAGGGTTGGAGGGTAACAAAAATTAATTTTCTTATTGGTTTAAATTTGTTTGAAAAGGCAAATTGATTTATATAGTGCAGAACTTGCGAATTTGTGTTTCAGGGAATTTTGAGGTACCATGGATAAAATTATTTTTTGATTTATTTGAATTTATTCAGAAAAATTTATTCAAATATTACAATTGTTTAAAGAGACTCAAAATTCAACCGTGTTGAATTTTTTAAGAATATTTTTAAAGAATATCGAAAGAAAGGAAGATATACCACGCGTTAATCAAAGGTAATTAAAATTACTTGGTTGCGCACGGAATAAGAATCGTCGAGATACACGCGGAGTGCACTGGTATACGAAGAATGTAATGTAAAACCTAGGCGGAATAATAGGAATGCATTTTCACTGCCCTCCGATAAGTAATCTTTGCTCCATTAGGACCCGTGCGGACGATGCTTGTAAGCACTGTCGTGTTACAAACGACAGCCCTCGCGCTGTAATTCTACCGGATCGCGGAGTTCATGCCGTTGACTCAGTGCATTTGCATCGGACGCTTCTTTCCTAGGGTGGATCACTATGAGAACGAGCGTTTCTATAATTGAATTCGTTTCTGTGAGAAATTTCGAGACAAAAATTCAAAACTTGATGCCCTGCATCGAATCGCTGCCCTCATTTTTGAATCGCTGAATCATCGATAAAAATCGATTCTCATATTCTACACGTATTGTAGTTCACCTTTTCATTTTTTCAGACGGATTTTTCCAGACGTTTTACCGTGCGAGAGGAAGACGACACCCAAACTTTCGTTTTCTCGATGGTTGGTTTTAAAACCTAACTGTTTTATTTTAACAGTTCTAATTGTTGAATCAACTAAATTTCTCCAATTTAAATACGCTCAAAATGGTACGTTGAAAGTCGTGGGCCATTAATTCCCCGAGCAGGCATACGCGCGGCTATGACATAAAGTCCTCGACGGTATCAGCGGAGCATCTCGGTTACGTCAGTGCATCGAGTGCGCGAGAGTGCATGCAGCCGGTCTCTCCGTATGCAGCGTACTGGCGCCAGCCCGGTGCTGCACTTTAGGGGCCGCTTTTATTTATCGTCGCGCAGAAATGTTATTATTTGTGAGCCGGCCCATGCGGCGGATTCGCACGCTGGGCGAACAATGGACCCTCCTCGTCGGCCAACAATGTCAAACGTGCCACCGAGTCACGTGCACGCCCAACAACCCGATGCACTCTGCGTGTACGGGTGCAATAACCGTGACTTTTGTGTTTCGGCGCTATACACCGGGCCATGGAAATTTTATTTAACAAAGAGCGCTCGCGATTGGGACAGAGGTTTCTTTTCAAACGGAATTCATCCAGTCTAATTAATTTTACAAATATATTGGATACTCGTAAGGGAAATAGGAAATGTTAGAATTAAATTCCTGGTTCCTAATCTGTGGGTCTCAACCCCTAAGGGAGTTGCAAAGAATTTTTTTTAATATACCTACAGTGGAATATTTGAGTAAACATTGTAACGCTGACTTTTGATAAATGAGAAGAAGTGACTTAAGGTTTATTAAAACAATTGCTTTTAGAAATGTTGAAAGCGAAAAGAAAAAATTAATAAGGTGGTATTTGAATAACTCTCGTTTAAATTTGAAAAGAATATTTTCAAGTTACCCCGTTAACAAACGTCCCTATCTCCAGAAAAATTTGCAACCCCTGTATTCTCTATACTACTTTTACAGCAAAATATAATTTATAAACTTTTCTGTTTAATATATTTATCAGTAGATTCTACTTATATTTAATAACAAAAAAAGTGAACGAGGTACCATTTAAATAACTCTTCTTTAAATTCCAAAAAAATATTTAACAGTTACTGCTGTTAGAGCAAAATATAGTTCGTGAATTTTTGTTTTATTTCTAATATATTTTTAATAGATTCTTATATTCAATAACAAAATAAAAAAATTAATTGATGAAATACTATTTAAACAACTCTCCCTTAAATTAAAACAACATATATTCTAAACTTACCCCATCGACGAGCTCAAAATTCCATCTACCAAATAACAGACGTCGCCATCTCCGACGAAATTTGCAACCCCCATGTTCCCTATACTGCTTTTACAGCAGGGATATTAGCGAACCGGTAGCCAAGCAAATACGTGCATTTGTCGAGCGAACTCGTACGACACGGCTGAACACAGAAGCGGCTCGATGGCGCGGAGGAAAAGGGGAAAGGAACCGACACGATGTACCCCCTACGGAGTAGCGCTGGCTCGATGCTTCTACACGCGAAAAATTTGCAATCGAGACAATGGCGGTCGTATCCCGTCCGGTCTACACGAAACACGACCGGCACGAGTTGTATTCTGGCGCCGATCGCGAGGGGGAGGAAACTGGCCATCCGAGATTGAAATATAACCGGTCGCTCAAATATGTATGGAAGCATGCTGAAATTTATGCTACCGTTTCTGCGTATTTATGCGCGCGTCTGTAAGCGTGGTAGGGCGGTCAATAAGTTCTCGAAGGAGACTTTAGCGAAGACTTCTGAAGAAATCGAAGGACGTTTATGATGGTATGATGGATTTCAGATGGATAGAATTTTTTGTAAGATAAGTAAAAGTATTGAATTAAAGATAATTTGAATTTTTTAAGACGGGTAAAGGTTGAATTAAAATTGCCAAAGAGATCGGTCTTGTAAGTTGTTGTATTAAAATTTTTGAGGAAATAGTTATAAAAGTAAGTATATTAATCTTAGTTCTGAATCTGAATTCTAAAATTTTAAGAGTTATTTAAAACGACTTTGATTTAAATGATTTAAAAAGGGATAGGTATTCCACATAAAATTTGCTAGGTACCAGAAAAAAAAGAAAAAAGGGAATTTATAAGATATAATTTCATTTTATTAATTAAAAGAATTTTTTAAACTACCGCTCAAATTTATAAATGCATAAACTTTCATATCCTGCATCGATTAATTCTATTTGGTATTCGCACAGACACAGAGGATCAACAAAGCGAGCAGCTGCCGCACTCGTGAGAGGAAAACGAAAACGCTGTTCGAACGGAGGCAGTTTTTCTGAATTGCGAAAGTGGGAGTAGTCCCTTTCAAGTATGATAACGTAAAGCTGAAGTGGACACGTGTTGTATTTTGGTTTGTATTGCGAATGAGTAGTTCGAGAGGCTGGAGAGGTATACAAGAGGGTTGTTTTGCTTCTACCACTTTTGTTGATCGCGTATTGAAGAATGTCGAGAGTAGCGGAGTTGAAAGGATTCTAAATTGCGTTTAGTACGTACAAAAATTAATACCGACGGACAAATTAAACAAAATTTTTGTTGAATTTATTTTTAAAAATTCTTAAAATATTTAATATTCACGTTTCGATTGTTTTAAAAAAAATTTCGTTTCAAAGAAAATGTGCCATTTAAAACACAATAATACACACAACAATAAATGTATCATTCAAGAAATTAAAATACGTGTAAAAAGATAAAATCATTCCTGTTTCAAAGCTGAAGAAATCTAATCTCAACATCTCAGAAACTTTCCACAACTTACGACCCCTAAAAATTTTATAATCCATTTTCACTCCCTTTAATAAAGAATGAATATCCTCCTTTCAAATAAAAAAATAAATAAATAAATAAATAAATAAATAAATAACTGCTTTTTACAAAATACCATATTTTCATTCTCTCAATTCTCCCTTTAACTTCACGTATCTAAAAACAACGATCACCAGCAATATTCAAACGGTACTTTCTACTCCCAGAAACAAGAGATCGAGCACGATCAACGGTGAAAGATAAATCTCTATCAAGCTCGATCTAAAATGATTTTCTCGAGCCTGGAATACCGGTGCAACATTGAGATTTCACGAAAAGACCTCCCCAGAGTTATTTTCGAGCTGGTAAACTGGGGATACGCGTTCGCTCTTCGAACGGGAGGATCGATGATCGCGTTCGAAGTCGTATAGATAGATATCGGCCGGATATCAATCGATCTTGACTAGATCCTCTGTAGATCGGGGGATAAGGCGTGGAACCAGATACAACAGAGGTAGATACCAGGAGCGGCGGTTTAACGCAAAGATCGATGGCCGATTGCATACTGAATGGCGTCGAGGAGCCTTCTAAATCACCGGTCTCGAGATTTAGTGCACGCGGAGATTCTTCTACCGGTCAGAGTCGATAGACAGTCGGGAAGCAGCTCGAGGAAACAAAAAATATTGCAAACAGATGATCTTTTGCGATAAGTGGATAGAAAATTTGCTTAATATTTAATTTTTTAATGCTGGATAGAAATAGGTTTGCTTGAGTTAGTTTCTTTATTTTCCAGAATGTTTTAACACGAAAGGAAAATTTTTTTCAATTACTGTTTTCAAGAATTAATTGCAGAGTACACTTATTTTTATTTAAACGATGCAAGAGCAAACTGACTGTTTCTTTATCACTCACATCCAAATAAAAAAGACGAAAACGTACTATTAAATCAAACACTGAACCATATAAGAAAACACTTTTTTTAAGGACACAAGCCTCTACTTTAAAATCTAACTACACCAACACGATTCGAAACCAACCCATATTTTCTCATTAATAATTCAAGGATCAATGCAACATAAACACTGCGTTAAAAAAAAAAGACAATTTTAAACATAAAAAATCGCAACAATTCAAGAAACATACCTGCAAGAAGATAATTCAAAGTTTCCACCCCGCNACATAAACACTGCGTTAAAAAAAAAAGACAATTTTAAACATAAAAAATTGCAACAATTCAAGAAACATACCTGCAAGAAGATAATTCAAAGTTTCCACCCCGTTACTACAAGTTCAAACCCTGACCCAAAATAAATACATTCTCCTTTACACAACAGTCTCGACCGATCGAACCAACCCTAAAATAAATCAACCACCCTACAAAGACCTTTAAAAAAAAAAAAAGAAAAATTCCGACGTTCCCTAAAGCTTCCTGAAACGCTATCAAAAAGAGCATCCACGTCTTCATCGCGAAGTTAAGCCTCCCATTAGAATTCGCCAGCGGCGTCCAGCTGTTGGAATCGCGGTGCGACTCCGAAAACGGCGAATAAAGATCGACCAGCGTATGGACCGGAGGGACGAGAGACCGGGGACGAAGAAGAGAATCGAATTTGCCTAAAATCATTGCGCCAGCGTCGTTTCACGACTCGAAGACCGTGGGTAAGAGGCACGATTGACCGCTCGTAGGTACCGCGGGGGTGGGGTATTAACATTGAATGCCGAGGCGAAGTTAGAGCCGGCCACGGCACCGCGACATGCATTAAACATCTGCCATATAGCCGGACAATTCTGAATTATACATCCCCGGTTAGATAGCCAGCTGAGTGGCCGCGGAATTGTCCCACTATTTCTTTACGGGCAATCGAAGCTGTCCCGCTGAGCCGATAACGCCGCTCCCAGCGTGGATTGGAACCCCGTGACCGGAAATCCTGCCTTTCTTCTGCCGTCCACAGATTAGATCGCAGTCTCTGGGTCAGGCGGTCCCGGAAGAAGAAAGCGTGGCAGGGAAAAATTGTATCGTTTCAAGATCGAGATTTGAGGATGCGGTCGGAGATAAACGGGGGTGGTTTTTGTTGCGATTAGGGAGATGCTAGATAGAGTTCATATTGGTTGGTATTGACGAGTGGCAAGATATCAGGAGAATATTTATACAGATTTTTTTCGGATTCATAAATCTGGGAAGAATATCGGATTTGGAATATATTTTAAGATTGAGGGTTGACGGTGTTTCTAGGTTCGTCCGTTTAGAATTAATTCGTTGCTTGTAATTGGAAAGATTTGGGTTAAGGGTAAAACTATGAATCGTTGCGCGAACCAGAAGGTTTGACGATTATTAAGATATACACGAAACCAAAACTTAGACGGACAGAAAGTTTGCAAACACTTTTATCCCAAACTACCCAAAAAGTGCTTAACATCGATACGCATCGACCGACCACCTGATCTAATCCCCCAATCGTATCTAACGAGTCTGCTCGCAAACTCGAAACCCCGAAGTCAACGATTTTCCCGAGAACCCCGTTTTTTTCCAGCCGCAGGATTAACTCATCCCCAAAAAGCCATCCCCCGACTCAACCGAGCAACCTTATTCTTCATACGTTTCACGTACTCCGGCACCGTCCCATCCCTTTCAACTCCCCAGGACTCCGAGATATAAACCGCTGACATACCAATTTCGAATTCGTACCTATTGGCCCGGCGATACTTATCGCGACACCGGCCTCGAAGAAGGTATCACCGTGGATGCAGGTGCAACGAACGAACGTGTTGCGCGCACGAGTCGGTGCGCCGATCTTCTGGCGGAATCGAGTGAAAAAAAAGAAGAAAGGGCCGCAGGTCGACGCCTACGTGGTCCTGGGCCGATCGGTCCTCATGATCTGCCGACCAGGCCAGAAAATCGAGCTTTCGACAAGACAATCGTATAGGAGGAAAGAGAAAGAAAGAAGGAGAGAGAGATAGAGGACCGCTTTCTATACCTTCGCCATGCACCACGAATACGAATGGCCACAGTCGGAGGTGCGTAAGGTAGGAATTCACATTCCTGGCCATATTCGGCTCTCTTCGCCGACCCCTCGTGTCGCCTCTTAACTCTTTCAGGACGTGGCAACCGGCAGGACACGTGGGGTTACCGTATTTATATCCACCGACCCTCTGTGTTTACGCCAGCGACTTAAACAGTTAGAGATCGTAGAGGAAGAGAGCCAGAGACTCGGGAAAGTATCGTATTTGGACTCACTCGTTGACTTCAATAGTTTTCGAAGACTGAATTTTAATCCGCCTTTGAGTGCCCCACCCTCTTTGGTTCGGTCTCTGGTTTGGGCATGGCGAACGGTGATTTGTGAAAGTGGTAGGTGATAGCTTTGGTAGAATGGTTTCGATGCGAGTTCTCAGGGGGGTGGTTGGGAAAGATCTTGAGTTTTGGGAAAGGTAATAGTAGTACGGTGACAGGGGTGGTAACTTTATTGGAGAATCTTGAGGGGGTTGAATTTTTATAGAAACTTGAGTGGATAAAAAAACCACTTAAATTGTTGCTCTAGATATCGTATGATTTTTCATTATGCCGAACATGTTTGTTCGTTTCTGATATTTAAAATATCCTGAATTTTTTAGTAGCTGTAAATTTCATATTTTGTTTTATAGCTTTCTATGTTTAAGAATATTTTTTTTAGAAACGTTTTTCGCGGATGAAAGAAATCTGATTGTAGTTCTATATTATTTTAGCAGATCACAATTTTTTCTTTTCTTTTTTTTCTACAAGAGTAACAATATTTAAATCTGACACAGTTTACTTGAAATTTCTCAAAGTTAAACCTTTGACGATTAAGATAAAGCTGGTGTAAGATTTACTTGTTGTTTGAAGATATCCATGTTTAAATTAACATTAAATCGTTAATGTTCGATTTTTGTTATCAAGGAAACAATGTATGGATGTAATATTTTTTTCTTTTGACTTACCTTAGATATGGCAGCGCCCAATCCAGCTTGACACGAACCCTGCCTATGGTATCCCCAGTGCCCTGAAACGGAAGCACGCAATTATATAGTGTCGTCCTTCGCTACTCCAAACAGAGACGTCATATCTCGGTCGTTTCGTTTGAACGGACCCTTGCCCACGTACCGGGTGCCCTCGATAATTGAGAACGTTCTTCGAATCGACCCTTCGAAACGATTCCACGCATAATTACATTGGACGAATAAAAAATGACTCTGACATCGTTTAACCTGTTAGTCGAGTGTTACGATCTTTATCTCTCAAAAGAACTTGATGACTTATTTTATTATTGTATATGAGACGCAAATTGCTTACAAAAGAATACAAGATTTACATGATTTATCAGTTTACACCCTACTAACTCTATTCTAAAAGTATTTGATCTCAACTCCTAAGTAGATTTTCAATTTTACCGTAATAAATGTATTTAGTTTAATAGATGTATATATTTTTAACGAATTGGTGAAATCAATTTTGCTTCATTAATAATTCCACCGATGCATTTAAATTTACACAGAGTGCAACGACCCTAATAATCCACTTAAGAATTACGGAACATTTTTCCAATCAATTTTTAAAATACCTAAACCTATCTTCCCCCAAATTCCTTTTCACAAACCTCTCTGAAACACCCAAAATACATAAAAAAAATCTAAACATAAAAATGTACACAATATCTAACATCTGAGCTACGAATACTTAGAAAACCCTTCGTCTATTATATTCTCGAAACGAAAAAGAAACAAGAATTCCACAAGGGGAGCTCGTGTCAGGAAAGGTGAAAGACATTGCGCGCGCGCATTTGCTAAACGTCTTGTACCGTGACACGGAGGTCGTGTTTCGAGCTATCGACTAGGAAGTCGAGTTAGGCATCGGCTTAAAGACCTATTGCCACGCACTCCCTCGCACGTCGATGGAATACGTGCATGCATCATTAATCCTGGATCGATCTCGTGGCGTGACGCGTTCGCGGCTCGTTTTCCTCGAGTGCGGATCGGCCGATCGATCGATCAGCCTATCTCGCTCGAGACTACCCCGTGCCGCTTCCAGGAATTCCTCGTGACCTTCCTAACTCGAACGAGATTGAATTCGATTAAAATTAAATTGCCGATTCGGACGGGTTCCAGATGAATTGCTCTTGATTCAGGTCAATGAATTATCGGCTCTCGATGCCAATGGGAACTTAATTAGTTCAACTTTAATATACTTTCTGCAAATTTGATAGCGACGTTGGTTACTGTTCTTGATTCCTTTTTTTAAGGGAGAATTTGTGAATGATAAATAGAAAAAATATTAGTAGGAATTATTTGTTGTATCTGTATTTATTAAGCAACGAAGAAAATACTGGAGATATTGTTCTGTATCAATTAATTCAATTGGAATATATTTTTTTGAAAATTTAGTGGGAGCATTGGATATCGTACTTGATTCTTTTTTTTTTAAAGAAGGATTTGTGAATAATAAATAAGAAAGATATTGATATGAATTATTTGTTGTACTCATACTTGTTAACCAACAAAAAAAAAAGGAAAAAAATACTAGAGAGATCGTTCTGTATTAATTAATTTAATTGGAATATATTTTATTGCAAATTTAATAGAAGTACTGGATACTGTACTTAATTCATTTTTCAAAGAAGCATTTGCGAATAATAAACAGAAAAGATATTGGTAAGAATTACTTGTTACGCTTATATTTATCAATCAACAAAGACAATACCGAACAGATTGATCCTTGAATAATTGATAATTTTGTTCGCTACCGCATCTTGAAAAATAAAATCTACAATACATTCTACACCTGTGGCCCAGACCGTTTAATTTCTTTTTATTACCTTCACCTGGTCCTTCCAAATAAAACACTCTCTACCAGATTACCGACACCACCCCTCCAAACTCACCCCCCATAAAAATTACCAACGAATTAATTCACAGCCATTCTGTTCCACCGTCTTTCGAACCGATTCACAAAACAGCCGCGGTAACCAGAGCACGTCACCGTATTCCATTGTTTCCGCTAAATACATAATTCATCAGGCGCGAGCGACTTTTTCACGGTTATCAATTTCTACAGCTCCCGATCGTGTCCGTGGTCGTGTTCCGCGATCACGATTTTTCTCCAGCAGACGGTATCCACGCGATTTCCTATAATTTTCCGTTTTTCACCCCGTTTGTAAACCAGTTCGAGAGTGCACGTTAGCAGTACATACGTGTACGAGTTTGACAGACCGTTTTATCCGCGACTGATACACTATTTCACGTGCTTCGCCGGGGCAATTACGTGTCATCGAGAAAAAGGAGCGGTTATTATAGTCCTGTTCTTCTGGTAATTCGCTCTTTCCGCCCCGTGATCCCGCCTGCAGGGAATGCCCTTTTGAAATCGTACAAATATCCGCGTTTCTTCGCCGGCTCTTGCTCGCAATGATATTTCAGTGGAATACGGCGGCAGTCCCTCTGCCTCCTCGAAAGAAGCGGAAAAGTAGCGGATGAAATTGCATCACCCGAGGCGACGCGTACTTTGCGTGAAAAATTCTTTTCTTTGTTCTTTCTTTTTTCTTTCCCTTTTATTTATTTTTTTTTTTTAATTCTTTTTTTGAGGTGGACGAGTTTATGCGCTGTGTAATTTGTGCAAGGAGGTGTGCACTGGATGATTCTTTCATTGAAACGAGGGAAATTGATTTTTAATTTATTTTCTGTTGGATATTCGATGCGCTATTTGTGATTCAGAGACTTGTGCTGTTCGTTGTGATAAAATGTGAGAGAAATTATTTTGATAAAAATTGTATAAGATGTTTGCGGTTAGTATTAATATATATATATATATATTTTCTACATTTTTATTCCACTGATTTTGTACACTCGAATTAATCGGTGAAATAAAAAGTCAATGCTTTTTATCTAACCTTAGTAAGACTTTTTTTTCCTCAACTCTATATAAAGAACGTATCGAGCGATGCACAGTACAATTCCGATTGAATTCTCGCATCAAAGAGCACGAGACGTTATCTAATTTATTATTTCATTCAGAACAGAGAAGCGCTGATTCAATTTACTCACAACAGTTCTGAAAATCTTTTCGCTGCTCATTTTGCAATTTCCATGGCCTTATGCAGATAAATGTTGAAAAAACCTGATCAACGATAATTTATACCATATTTAGAGTCATGATCGAAGGCGTCTAAAATTTATTAGCCAATTAAGAGGAACGAAGTCAGGCCAATTATATCGAATGGTCTATTTCCAGATACGTCAAACACGATTACCGAGGGGAACGTTTAACCCTGCGACGGTCTTCGCATTCTTTTCGACCCGATCGCGCTCTCGTTTCACTCACGAAAAAACAGCTCCTAATTTTAGGATAAAACATGAGAAGCAAGAAAACAGGTTTCAGGAAAACAGATAATTAACTGTACACGATATGACAAATTGTACATCTCCGAAACAATTTATTTAATTAACCGATCAATTATTGCAACGAACGATGTACAAAAAAAATTCGTCAAATAAATGAATGAAACGCACGTGGAATAAATTTCTGAGTTCGATCTCCCCGAAAACGTAGCCACAAGCGAAACAATTTTATTCTACATTTTTCCAATTCATTTTTTCGCGTACAATCACCCCCTTGGCGGTTGCACCGCCAGTTACGAAACATCCTGTAGCAAGAGAAACTCAACGAAACGCAGGAAGTAAAAGACGTCATCGCGTGAAAGAGAAGGTTTTGGTTTCGTTTCACGTGCAAGCCACTCTATCGCGTAGTCTCGGCCCGTACGGAAGTTCTTTTACGTCCATCGCTGTACATCAATGCGCACGACGAGAATGCAGAAATGCATTCGAGAGATACGATTGCGATGTGTTCCTTTTTTACCCATTAGCCTTTTCAGAAGCGTCGAACGCGTGTTTGGACGAAGTTACTCGAAATACATCTTAAGAAAGCCGCGATAGCGCCGCGCAGATAATTTTGTTTCCATCGCCGGAGGAAACGAATCGCACGTTCGCGATTCTTCGGGAACACCCTCAACGCAGGATTGATCGCAGGAATATGTGACTGTCGCCGGAAAGATTAATCTCGGCCTGACATTTGGCATTAGCATCAATAAGCTGGACAAACTCGTCAAAGCTGCGCCAACGTAATCGCGTCGAGTCTCTGGCATTAACCGACAATCCACCATTGTCGGTTGGACAAAAGCAACAAAACATGACGTTTTGCTAGGTCGTTTATGATTTTCTATTTAAACTCGTCAAGGTTGCGTTTGCGTGTCTACGATAATATAGTTGGAAGCAAAAAGGGATACGATACATCAATATATCATAATGAAAAACTATAATTAATTTTCATTGACTCATAAAATTCTTAATTCTGCTCCTGTTAGAAATCATCCCCCTATATATATTTAGATATTAAAAAGATGGGACACTTTCAACCCTACCATGTTTCAGAGAGTCAAACGATACACAAAATTTAATATTCTTGTCCCTATTTATTTTTTTCTTTAATCATTTATTTTAAGTTATATTAATTACTAACTTGGGTTATTAAAGACTCGGTCTGTAGAAAAAAATGTTTTCGGAGAATTAAAGTTTACGGAGAAGCTCGGTATTTTGTAGACACATCAGTAGTTGTATCTTATTTTAGTTAGTGCTTAATTAATCCTTTGCCTTACAATTTATACCTTATGAATATCCGCTGCTTTAACACAGTGTCGAATGTAAAGCACTGAAACGTTATATACCTATCTTGCATTTTCTAATTTTCAATCTCGTAAATTGAAATTACAATTAAAGTTAAAACTAAACTTTGTCACAAATATATATTGTATTTATTGTATTTGAACCACGATCTGCGCCACGAGTGCGATTCATGATCGTATGTCAAGGGTGTTAATTAACACGTAAATATCGAAAGAAATACAACGGTATGCAAATACTTTTTGTAAACGGTGCCAATAACTATCAACAATTGTAACTATCCAAACAATTCTTCGATCTAAACGCTACCAAGCTTTCAACCTAAAGTTTCACAACGAGCCAACCATCGCCGTTTGAAACGGCGAGCTCGTAGCCCGACAGAGATTACCAGTAAGAAAACGACGCGTGTGTATGGGAGAATATCCGGTGGGATTCAGAAGCGTACGTTTGCCTACAGTGTAGACTCTACATGGTCGCATCCACGTACATACGTTATGAGCACGACGAGCAGGGACCCTGACGGCCGATCGGTCACTTTAGACGAGCTGCCAGTCACGCAATTACATCAATCGGTCGTCGACGACCGATCCAGCCGTGTCGAGCAGGGAAAAAACGATACCTAAGAGCGCGCGCCATCGATCGGCGCCGCTGTTTCTTCGCGTGCATGCGAATAAGATGGAAGTCGCGAGTAAACTGGCCTTTGATACCACTTAAAACGCTGGACCCGCTTAAAAACGTTTAGTAAATTAAACTTTTTGTCAAGATCGCGCAAAATTTTTTAACAGAAGCTTTGTGTCGCCCGAGAGTTACTTTATTTGTAAAAAAATGCGTATTTCTACACAACTCGTGAATATTGTGTCGCGTTTTAAGGTAGGTTCTAACAAAATGGCCGGCGCTTTAAGCGATGCTGGAGCTACCAGAGCAATCAAAATGGCTACTTCGTAATTTCTAATAAATCTTCCTAAATTTTCTACTGAATTTTTTACTAATTCTTTTACAAAATTTCTTTCTCAATTTTGTAAATTTACTAAAACTTTTGACGATCTTTTTGTGGTTTCCTGCGAAAAATATTTAATCAAGGTTTCTTTCACTCGCATTGTGTATTTTTTTAAAATACCAATCGTTTTGATTTGTTTCGTAGAAATAGGTAGTTTTAATGTTTAGTTTATGACTATTAAGTGATGGTGTGTTAATTACAATGGCATTATTCGAATTTATGTTTATTTTAATAGACTGTGCGATTTGATCAGTCACGAGTGAACAGATGATAGAACAGTTGGTTATTTTTAGACCCGATGATCGTTATTTTTCAGCGAGGAAAATAACGTAGCGGTAACTTGGTAGGCAACAAAGGACAGGTTCGATTAGATGATATCGTCGCCGGACGATCTATTTATAATGTTTCGTGTCTCGATGCTTTGCGAGGGTGCTATTCTCGTCAGTGAGAGAGTGCTCTGCACTCGAACTTGGATCCACGACAAATGCTAGGGAAATGTTTTCACGAAGAAAGTGCTGCTAAAAGTAAGCAAATGAACGGTTCTTCCAGACACCGTTGAAAACAATTACATCCTCCTCTCGACTAATCTCGTTACCAGCAAATTTTATTTGAAATTATATCGCTTTAAAGCGAGGAGACGCGAAACATAATTTTACAAAAGGAGAAAACAATCGGTGTAATATAATGAAGCAGTTATAACTCGGTTTTTAAGAATGGAATTAGAACAGTACGGTGAAAGCGTTGGTAAGTTGTACACGCGACGCTTAATCGAGTTGCACGGAATGAATGGAGCTACTGTAATTCTGATTCCTCGTAAATGTATGAGTGCGTCGATGTACGATTAAGTATCGCCTATCGGTCGGTACTTTATAAATAAAAAAATACGAAGGTCGTCGTAAACTTTGTCAACAATCTTAATTGAAAATATTAAATACCATGTTAAACTTTTATTCGTGCGCGAATAAATCGGAGGGAAATCAGTTTAGAATTCTAGAAAAAATAAAGATTTTCGCGTTACGCATACTTGTCTCAAAAAATGTAATTCCCAAGCTAATTAATCTCAGCAGGAAGTGAAAAATTAAGAATATTGAATCCACCAGGAAAAGATTCGATCGAATTGCTTGATATCTTCAATTTCCAACCCTTTTAAAATCCAACGCCAAAGAATCGTTTTCCTCGACAAAACGAGCGTCACGAAATTCCAAAACTCCAACGAAAAAATAGCGAAAGACCAACGAAATTACGTCTTCATCGGCAAGAACCGAAGAAAAAAGAAAATCGGCGTGAAACAAACGGAACACCGCAGAGATATATCTCTCAGCAGCAATTTCAAGCGCCTGTTGAACGCGCGAGCCGCAATAAAATCGCAATAAGAGCGGATCGTTCTTATTGCAACGAGGAATTCAAGATCTTGTCACCAACATTCTTGCCCCTAATACTTCGTCCACCGGACAAAGTGGTCGTGATTTTTATTGGCCGTCGCGAATAATAGCGACTACGATTCGTTTTAACGAATCCGCCGGCAAGAAACTGCAAAGGCAAAGGCGGCAGATCGGTAACGCGATCGTAATTCAAGCAAGATCAAGTGCTAATTGGCCTCGTTAGAACGGTGCTAAGTCAGTTGCCCGAGGCAATGGCGCCTTCTAATTACGATTTCTTATTTTGCTCGTTGTTTTTCCTCCACGAGCTGCTTCCTCCTCGACCGCTTTGACGAGTGGGCGGCTTTCATCGAGGAATGCTGCTACCAGTGGCAATTCATTGCCACTTTCACTGAACGTTGATGCTTCTGCCACTGGCAGTGTTTCTTGAATGTGTCGTTTTATTATCTAAGTGGCGAGGATATCGTTCGATGGAACAACGAGGGAATGTTCTCGCCTCTTGAGCTTGGCAAACGTGCATATTGTGTTCTTAACGATAATTGAAGTTTTTTTTTAAAACGATGGCTTCTCGGGATTATTGTAACAACCGTTCGCGAGAAACTTCTTCCGTGTGCCCATTATTTTTCAAGCGTATTAATCATTTGGACGAGCAAAATTTAAGCATTTTATCTCTTTAAATTGAAAACTTAATTTATAATCATTAATCTTCGGTTTAATTATTCCCAATTTTTAATCTCAAGTTTCACAGACTAATAATAATAATACCTTAAAATTCTCTTTCCAAATGTTCTTTTCCTTAACCAAAAAAACTTAACCGAAGCAAAACCGTCTCATCCGTTCATTAAAAAACACTACACACGTTCCTAATAAAAATGGAACGTAAAAAAAAAACTGCAACAAACGAGCCAACAATTCTAAAACAAGCAGCTACCTTCGACCACTCATCGAATTGCTTATCCCTCGCCTAACCTCAACCAGTCCATAAATTCCACGGCAAATTAATTACCATCGACATCGTTCGATCTAATGGAATTAACTGCCGAGAATGTAGCTCAAATCTGGTAGCAACTATTCGAGGTAAAAAAAAAGGTTTCTATTTCCTGGTCGACATAAGAAGGAACGATTCTGGTTCGATACCAAACTTAGATAAAATCGCCACGCGTTTAAGGGGAAGCGTTGGAAACATGGACGCCGTAATAACAGGCCGATTTCTGCGGAAATGGCGTTTCGAGAAGGATGGATTGGACTCGTTCTGCTCCGTAATCACCCGGTGAACGCATCGAAGGTAATAGATAGAGTGTGAATCATAAATATTGTCCACGCTTCTCCGAGACCTCCATCGTTGCTCGAAAGCTCGTTTTAGTAACGCTTAACCGTCCACCTTCATTTTTTTTTTTTTTTTCTTCCTCATAGCACACTTAACACTTTGCGAGACCATTAGTCGACCGGTCGATTTTTCAGCGAGCCATCGTTGGCGAACTAATAGAAGACCGTTTTTATTCGCTTCCAAGGAAAGACATCGTGTAATTTCTGTTTAAGTAACGTATCATTTCCTGGCGTGTCTTGTAAATGTAAATAATATAGAAACAGTCTGGTTGAATTATTGTAAAAAATGTTCGGTAATAAAAAAGTGCGCGGATACGTGAATGCAAGAGAATGACAATTTTATTGTTGGAAGAGATAAATTTACGATACGTGGTTAATTAAGAAGTATATCAGTTTGAGTGTAATTTCAAGTTTGCAAGGAATAAAAAATATTGCGCGGTGCGATGGTGTGTTTAAAGTTGAAAGAAAAAATTAAAAATGAAGCAGAGAAACTTTAAAAAAACGTTCAACGTTCGAAAAATCACGTTTCTTTTCGATCTAATATTCTATTTATATCAGCGACGCGATGTATTTTCGTAACAATTTAAATCAATTTTTCGAACCGTGTTAAGTGTTATTAATTGACACCTTTAAGAGTGTTGCATGTTTAAACGTACCGTTGCAATGAAGCAATATTTGCTTCCTTACAGTGATATAAGTGTTACCGATGGTTCTTTACGACAAACGGAAACGTACACGTGAGCAAATGTACGGAAATAAAAATTACGTGGTCACAGATGTTTATGGATGTCTGTCTTGCGAGTAAAACACAAGTGAACAATGAATTGAAAAACCGAACAAAAAGTATTAATAGCGCTGACATTATAGAAGCAAATTATTAATTCAACCATTTTTTTTTTTTTTT
>SMSQ01024774.1:48456-63292 GCA_019453375.1 Ctenoplectra terminalis | reverse complement strand
CATGAGTCACAAGCCTCATATTTACCATTCACTTATTCAACTTCTGCTAAGTTCATCTTAAACTCGAAATCTAGCGAAAAAAAAAAAAAAAAAAAAGAAGAAAATCTAGAACACACGCGAGACAGGAAGCGCATCAGTCCTCGGTGCATTAAGCGCGCGAACGCGTGCGAGATTTGCCTTTAGTCGGTTGACTTTAATTGCAGGAAAGCGCGTTGCTAAAAACGACCGTATATTTGTGTCCCCAGAAAAGAATCTGTCCATGGTGTACAAAACGTGCAACGAGTCCAAGAGGAACTCTTAAAACTCCTCTCTTCTTTGGATACTTCGTTTCTTTTTCAATCGCATTGAAAGAAATATGGCGGATGATTTTCTGCAGCGTTCTCTGACGCCAAGAATTATTCACAGCCAAGGACGAGTCTTTCAAATTGTTTCTTTTTCTTTTTTATTTAATTTTTGACGAGCGTCATAAAGTGTTCCAAGACACGTTGAGATGTATTTAAAATTCATTACGAAGGAAGTTGCATATTTAAGGATCAATGAAACCGGATACTCAACTATATTTATAGCGAAGCCTAACAACTGAACTTTTGATCTTTTTTAGTGTGTCTTTTATGGTATAATCTATTTCTGTTTCACTGATTTCTCGTCACGTTAGTAGATACGTATTTCCAATATTTTATATCTTACACCTATTTTAACCTAAAAATACATAATCTCGAATAAATAATTTTCTGAAGAGTGTTTAAAAAAGGACATAATATTAGATTGTCCCAAAAGTTTCGTTTTATTAATAAGTAATGGATGCATGATATTTTATGTTTCGCAATATATTATTATTTTACATGGAACCCAGTTTGCTCTATTTTTTTCCTCCATCTCGACTTAACAAACAAGACTGAATATTTATTTAAACATTGCTCGACGAAACCACTGCGCGAAGATAACGAAAGAATCTTTCGGGACAACCAAATATTATAGAAGCTTATGGTTGTCACTGAGAGGAGTAAAAAAATTCTTAATCAACATAGATNAAATTCATTACGAAGGAAGTTGCATATTTAAGGATCAATGAAACCGGATACTCAACTATATTTATAGCGAAGCCTAACAACTGAACTTTTGATCTTTTTTAGTGTGTCTTTTATGGTATAATCTATTTCTGTTTCACTGATTTCTCGTCACGTTAGTAGATACGTATTTCCAATATTTTATATCTTACACCTATTTTAACCTAAAAATACATAATCTCGAATAAATAATTTTCTGAAGAGTGTTTAAAAAAGGATATAATATTAGATTGTCCCAAAAGTTTCGTTTTATTAATAAGTAATGGATGCATGATATTTTATGTTTCGCAATATATTATTATTTTACATGGAACCCAGTTTGCTCTATTTTTTTCCTCCATCTCGACTTAACAAACAAGACTGAATATTTATTTAAACATTGCTCGACGAAACCACTGCGCGAAGATAACGAAAGAATCTTTCGGGACAACCAAATATTATAGAAGCTTATGGTTGTCACTGAGAGGAGTAAAAAAATTCTTAATCAACATAGATCCTAAAATCAATCTTTTCATAATTGCATAGTTCCAAGTAAAATGTAACAATCGTGTATAAAAAAAATTAACATTTTTTAATTTTTCCTCCGGTAAAATCTGGTCGTTCGCTTAAAAATTTTTAGAAAACGAACCAAGCTTTCTGTATCGACCCTTTTTTCACGTCTTATGGTCACGGAAGATGATTGACCGGAAAGACTTCCGAAACATCCGAACAACGTGGGAGGGCACGATAATGTGACACGCATAAATAACTTCTGAAATCTGCGCTGAGAGTCTGTTCGGCCGGCGATAACCGAGAGATAACAGAAAAATGCAGTAAATTCCGAAGGAGCTTATCTTGGAACAATGGTACGAACATTATCTCGAGTAACAGAAGAAAGTGCACTTTTGGTGATGGACCCAACACTTAGTTGAGCCCTGCTGTTTGCATTAGAAAAATTTCTCCAAGAACTAATACCTCGTTCGTGACCACATTTACTGTTTGTCTACTACTTGCGTCTAACTTTTCGCTACAAGCGACGTCTTTTATTCGAACAACCAAAAAGCACATAATAACTAGAATTGTGATTTAACCGGTGAAGTAACAAACGAATATTTAAATTTACACCGATCAATTTTAATTGGCTATGTTTCTTTTCGATTTTAAAACACCGATAAGATACACAATTACCGTGTCAAAAAATCTTCGATATTTAAAATATACTGTAATTTAGGTAATTTTGTTTTATCTAACCCTAAACATATCGGGATAAACAAAAGACACAATTTATAATTTAACTCTTTGCACTCTAACTTTTTAAGTTTCAAAGGACCATTGTGAAAACTTGGAGTGTTCCTTCGGAAAGGAAAAAAGAAAATTATAAATGTTCACGATTTCTTATTTGTTTGGTTAATTTACTTTTCTTTCAAAATAAAAAGAAGTGTTTGAATTGATGAAAATATAGAATTCAATTAAAAACATAATCTCGGAGGAAAATCGTGCGTGTCGCCATTGCGGCGCCAGCGGAGCGTAAAGGGTTAAAATATATCGTATTTTTAATTTTACTATCATTTTACTACCATCTTTAAAACTTGAATCACACCAATAATATTACAATATATACCAACTTCTGTTACTCTGAGTTAATAAATAAATAAATACATAAAATTCTATTTCTTAACTCTGATTAAAAAGTAACTTATTTAAAGAGTCTTAAAGACGGACAGTTAGTGGGAAATAGATTGAGAAATGGTAAGAAGCCGCTCAGAAGTCCCGTTTTTTTTTTCTTCTTTTCAAATCACCGTTAAACAAGCAGCCAGCTCACCGGCTTCGAGAAAATCGATACGTCTTTTGTCATTAAAACGCCACGGCAGACCTGCATGTACGACAGGAAATATCCTGTTACCGGCCGTATTTATGGTCGCCATGCCTCGAGTACACGGCCACATGTCGCAGCGGATCCTTGTCCTGGTCTCAGAGAAAATTCGTCCCGTGGGATTCCCCAAAGGACGAACGATTTACCACTCGAGGAAACGAAACTCGTGGCTACCCCACGAAGAAACACGCGAAACAGAAAAAAGAGAGAGCTGTTGCACTTGAAATGGTGTTTACAACTGTTTACAACGCTTGGAACGAACGCAGTTGGGATATACAAAGGTGTCTTTTGGATTTATATATTTTTCTAACATTTTAGTCTTTTTTTCTTTTTATTTTTGTTTACCTAGGCTAAGTTGGAACCGACTGCGAGGCGAGCTCTAAAAGTTGTAGGTGTACCATTCGAGTGCCAAAACGATGGACTTAGAGGGTTGCCGGTGAATTTTAATGATTTCTATTCCTTTACAAAAATGATTAAGGACAGTTTATGCGTTACTTAATATTTGCCTGATACAAATTTTTTTCCGCCAATTAATTAGTACATATAAACCATCGTTTCTTCGAAGTCGTTTCTTGGGTTTGATAAATTGCTTCGGAACGAATTGTAAATGCAGCATTTCAAGAATTTAAAAAATTCTAGCAGTGGTGCTTTTTATAAATTCGGAATAGCTAGATTAGTTGATGTATAAAATCGTATGAAAATTATTTTAAATGAAATTTCATATGCACCGACCTAACACGAGTCGCCGATGACCCAGCGGCGATGCTTAACGCTTTAAACGAAAATATTTCCCAAAGGAAAGTAAATAAAAGTGAAACCGTAAAAATTGAACAACCTGTACTCTTTCATAAACAATATCGTACCGATACTCGTCCACAGTTGTTTGCGAAAAATCCTAAACCTTTAATTCTGCACGGAACATTGAGATCCTTAGCTTTGAATTGTAACAATCGATGAAAGAAAGAAAGTACTTACTCGTTCGACAGGGTGAAAATTCCAGCGACTCGTTGAAGTTGTTGTTGGCGACCCAACAGGTGCCTACAGGATCCCTTCGATTTCCAGCGGTCATCTCCTTGGTCAGTCGATTGTCGTCCGGATCGTACTTCGGCTGGGACAGCGAGAACCAGATGTACCTCGGGGCGCAAGCCTGTAAAGCATAAAACAGGAACGTTTAACGTCGTTCACCTCTTACTGGCATCGCGTTCGTATTGTTAATGATCGTTCTGTCGCAATTAGACGTAACGACCGGCATGTCCACTCGTTAACCGCACTTTGTTCCGATCCGCAACGAGCGGAGACTTTTGTGCAGATTGAAATTGCACGCACAGTTGCTGGAAGGAATATAGAGAGGCCGAAGAATCAACGGAAGAATTAACACTGGAACTCCAGATATAATTGTTTTAAAACTAGAACTGCAGAAGTGGCCAAAATGTCAGGTTTGCAGTTTTTTATATAAATTTGATTAATAACGGTGCGTTTTTAAAAATTCTTTGCGATTTTCTGCGACGAACGTGAATAAAGATTTAATTCATTTGCATCCTGTATTTTTTTTAAGTACTCATTATTCTGAATTTTTTGTAGAAATATTTATAAAATAATATTAGAAATATTTTTGTATTGATGGTAACTTTACTGTATTTAAGTAGCATTTAGATGTTTAGAAAAGAACTCTTAGTGGAGCTAAAAGTGGATGCTTCTGGAAGATGTTTGTAGTGAAAAGAGGGGTTGAATAAGTTTCGAGGGATTTCCACCACTTTTTCTGTATCTCTTCTCTAAGAAAAGAAAGAGCACACTAAGCCAAACATCTAACAGCTACTTTTTTATTCCCAATATTACTATCACTATTGCACCAACCTAATTAACTATCATATAAAACAATAATTATTGCACTGATCTTTTTACTCAAATACTGCTACACTTCTTACCTTCTCACACTAATAAAAAAAAAGAAGCAAACTACTTTCCATGTATTAAAATAATCAACTCAACACGAGTAAGCTTCCCAATTCAATATACTTGTATCAAAAAAATTAATAACCATAATATCGTACAAAATTAACAACTTTAAACTACCTTCAAAACCAAGCAAAAAAAAAAAATTATTCCCTATTACACATCTGTCATAAAAAAAAAAATAGCCAATCGTCACGTGTGTTGATTCATCTTGCNAAAAAAAAAGAAGCAAACTACTTTCCATGTATTAAAATAATCAACTCAACACGAGTAAGCTTCCCAATTCAATATACTTGTATCAAAAAAATTAATAACCATAATATCGTACAAAATTAACAACTTTAAACTACCTTCAAAACCAAGCAAAAAAAAAAAATTATTCCCTATTACACATCTGTCATAAAAAAAAAAATAGCCAATCGTCACGTGTGTTGATTCATCTTGCGTTACATTTTCACGCTAAAACCTAATTCAACATCGTGTCGTCCCATTTTTTTTTACGACCCAGTTACAACGGTTAAATAATTCGTATTTTCGGCAATGTAGTCACGACGAAGGCCAGTAAGCCCGCTCGTCCAAATCCTGGGACAAGGTTCGTTCGCGCGCAATAATCATCGCGTTACGTCAATCGTCTGTACTTGACCAGGGAAGCGACTGTGGCAGCTGATGGCCTTAATAACCACCGTCGTATAAATATACATAATAAAACGTAACGACGCACTTCGTGTTTCATCGACCAGAATTGCGTCTAAGAGAATTTCTTTGAAATTCGTCACGCGCCACCTCGTTGCCGGGCGTGTCACTTAATACGATCGTGGAAACCACGGCAGCTAATGAATTAAATTAATCATAGAATTCACGGAAATTCGACGACCACGCCGAGATTAATGACTCACGGCACGTCAATCTCGTTAAGGTTAAACGTAGCGATCGTTTCTGTTGCCAACGTAGCACGTTACGATCGTTGTGCTTCCATTAATCATTGCGATCTTTTATATTTCCAGTGAAATATCGTGGCAGCCTTTATTGCCCGATTGTGTACGGGCCTGTGCTAATTCCGCGCGAAATGTTGTTGAATTATTTACTCCGAGCGATCTCTGATTTCTAATTCTTGTTCCTTGGCACTCTCAGAATTTTCACTCCTTATGACAAAGAAAAGGATAATTGATTACGGTTTTCTATTTTAATCCGAAATAGGAACGATCAGTGCCTGTATAATGGTATGCTAATGAAATGCAATAGTGCAGTGATAAGCAAGTAAAATAAAATTAAAAAAATATAGATACATGGGTATGTAACTTTTAACTCCTCGTTAAGGAGTTACAGAGGGTTAATTGAATAGATTTGACAGATTTAGGGAGGATCGTTTACAATGTTTGTTATATTTAATATATATTATTATTTCTCGGTAAAGATAACTGCGATAATAAAATGAAAGAATCAAGATATTACGTATAAAATGTCTAAATTATTTACGATACATATTACTCTTTTTATTCGAGGTATTACACCCCTTAAAGTTGCTTCCTTTTAAAAATATTTGTAGAAAGAAATACCTCTACTTTTAACCGGTCCCAGAAAATATAAATGTCAACCAAAAACAGACAATAAAATAAAACTGAACCAAATGAAAAAAAAAAAAAAAAATGAGATAAAATAGCTTGTAAATATAATTTTTCCTGAATTATTAATTAATTTTCTCGTCACGCGCGTATTATTCCTTTACACCGACTAAAATTTCATTGATCACAGTCCAGAGAACCTCTCCGTGAACGTATCCAGCGTTTTTTACGGTCAACATTAACAGCGCTGTAAATCAAACACCTCGAAAGAAACCTTCGCTGCGTTTAAGAGTGTCTACACGCCGATTTAAGGGAGAACAAACGCGAGGTATCGTCGCAGACGCGGCCCAGTAACATTTTAATCGGTTTGCAAGCCTATCCCCGTGTGTAAACGAGCCCTAACGAGCCGTATACGCTGATTCCGCATGCAGGAGGATCGTGTGTTGCAGCTCGACCGGTGCACGCAACATTGCATTATTAATTGCGAGCCAATTAAGGCACGCTACAACCCTGCACCGTCTTGGAGGCCCTTGGAATCGGAGGCTGCGCGAGCGTTAATCGAAAATTAAGCGAGGTTATCAGGGATTGAGATGTCCAGAGTGAAAAACTTGATGCATTTAACGAATGAGAAATAGATGTCGATTTGAATTTAACCCTTTCGCATCTATGGAAAAGATATCTCAAGTACAGATGTTTGTCTAGAGTACTTTTTGAACGAGATATGTCGTATACAAATTTTTAGCAGTTGCATTCCTTGGACGAGGTATCTTGATTAAAAATTTGTACCTATTACAACTCTTCGAATGAGATTTCTGGTGTACAAATGTTTGCGAATTATTTTTTTTAAATGAAATATCTCGTATACACAATTTTTTCCTAGTACAGATAAATCTCATTAATAGTATCTAAATATCATTAATAATATCAAATAATATCTCATTCAAAGAAATATCCCACGTACAAATTTTTACCAATTGCAATTTTTGGACAAGGTGTCTACGTGTAAAATATTTTCACCTGTTCCAAGTTTTAAATAAAATATCTTGTATATTTCTTTATTAATGAAAGAGATATCTCGTCCAAAGAGTCAGGATTAAAATCGGTTCGCAAGATATCCCTTCCTCCGATGCGAAGAGGTTCTAATACTAAACGTAGAATTTATAATAGATTTCATACTCAATAGATACCATTTGATAATTAAAATCATAAATACCCAAAGCGTCTGATGAACAAAATTAAATCATAAATAGAAACACTAAAAAGATAAAAAAATTAAAAAATATATTCCCTCAATATTCCCTCAAACAACTTTCCACATTATCAAACACCGACAAATTTCTATCGACAGATTAATTCGAACATCCTCGACCACGATCGTTTTACGATCGTTTTCACCGCAATCAATTTACTGACCGTGCTTCAGAAAATATCCACGACTCTGCGCGGCGTACGATCGTGCAAATCGGAATCGATCGTTCGATCCAGAAAACCGTTCGAAGGAAGAACCAAGTGTCGTCGAGTCGTGACTTAATTGAACGTAACGACCGGTTGTGTTCTTTCGTCGATCGAGCGGCAGGGAACAGCCGACAGGAACGAGGAACGTGAAAAAAAGACGAGCCTGCGTCAATGTGTACCGCAATTTATCCATTGCGCCAGTTTAGCTCAATCGTTCAAGGATCACCGCCTCGAATTGCGCGTGCGACTCTTTCGAAATGGAAAGAGCTCCTATAGAAGGATTGATTCGAGTAACAAGCTTGTTTATGATACAAAATTGCATAATTTTCTTCTTCCTTTTCTTTTTTTTATTAGTATTACGTCGTTCTATTGTGAGAAGCAAAAAACTTTCGGGGGTTGAAGTTTAAAGAGTGGATTTAATCAGCTATAATTTTAGTAATTTTTAGAATTTTTTCCCTTGGCCAAGAAAGGTTTTTATGCATAAAAAATTTGCTCGAAAGTGACATAACTCCTTCTTTCTGGTTCCAATTATATGAATCTAATCACCAAGAAAAATTTTCCGATAGAAACATAATAGTTTCTAAAATAGTCTAACTGTGAATTCTACAGACTATACATACAAAATTACCAATTATATTTTACATCGTTCATATTAAAAACGTATTAAAAAAATTACCTTCACCTATTATTAAATATACAATTAATTACCAATGCAATTACCAACCTCTCGGAAACACTTTAAACTCACCGAGAATTTTTATACTACTTTTTATCCATCAAAAGCTAACACCCCTTTAACCTCTTACTGGATTATTGAGATTTCTACGTTCCTATGCGACTCTAAACTAAACATTGTTTAATACGTGTTGATTTTTTTATTTAAAGATTTAATTAATTCTCTATCTTACTATGTTTCTAATATCTCAAAGCAAAATTAATTAATATTTAAAATCCACTTAACTCTGCTGTCCTCTTTATCACCCGAAATGAAATGTACTTTTTGATAATTACCATGCTTTTAAACAATCCTTTCTCACATTTAGTGCATTCTATAACATCGTATATCTTATAAATCTAAAATATTTTATCGTTAAAAAAAAAATGTTAAAACAGCAGAGCTAAAGATTAAAAAAAAAAAAAACAAAGGAGGAAAAATACGAATCAACCGAAACAGCTGCTAGAAGAAACGAAAATGAAGGGGTTAAAAATGTGCCCGAATCAAGAGGTACAATAGCAGCGGACAGCCGCGGAGAAATACAAGAGTGAGTTTGGTCATCGGACGTTCCAAATAAAGGCAGTTCTCAGCGAACCCTTTGAATGCGTCTCGTTGAGTGGTCGAGGAGGAAGGAGAGCCGAAGGAGGAGCAAATGAAGAGGGAAGTCTGGGATTATCATGGTTACAGCTGCTCTCGCGGATCGATCGTGACCGAGCCGCTTCGAGTAAATCGATCTTACACCTTGACACCAGGACCAGATGTATCTTGATCGCGATACGTATTAAGGAATCGACAGCTGATCGACGCGCGTACGATGAAAAAGCAGATGAGGAGGAGTTTCGACGCGTTCTCTCCTCCTTTTGACTTGATTATACGTTACAATGTTGAAATGAATGAGGGAGGAGGGGAAAATTATCGCGGAGGAATTTTGGAGATTGAAATTGTAGTAATTGGAATATTTCCAATCGATCACTGGAATATTTTCTTCGTTGGATTTTTCGATACTTCTATGCTATTTTACTTTTTATTATCTAGGCGTAGTTTTAAGATTCCAAATTTGATTTGGGGTTCGTTTAGCGCGTTACAAATGCGTGCGATCATTGTTCGTTATTAATTAACAATTATGCCCTGCTCTAATTTTGTTTATTCAGAAACTCTGAATTTAAAGAGGACAGTTTTAACGTATAAATTAATGAAGTAATTTAGTTTGAAGTAACATTCATCCGACTATAATTTTCACCGATTATTGTCCCAAATTCATGAGAACCTTTAAACAACAACTTTTTCTTCCTAATAACCGTAAAAACTTAATTTCTATATTATTTAATTCGATTAAAAAACCTTCACCCAGCTTGGTAAATAAAATAAGGTAAAATAAAGTAAACAGAATAATGCTGTTAAAAATCTCTTAAGAGTAAGTTACGAACTTGAAAACCAACATTCTCCTCGACCAACGATCCATTATGTTCTAAGCACAGCCAACAAATCATCATTCAAGGATGCCTAATCGCCTCGCGAGACACTAATCATCCTCGACTCTGTAGTTCCAACCTCGTTCGGCTATCTTGCGCGAATTTAAAGGCGGAAAGACATGAATTTCGCGTGCGGCACTCAGCGAATGCAATTTGCTCGTCGTCAGACGGCCCGGAAGAGTTTAACGCCGGATAATGACACGTTTCCAACGCGTTTTCACGATCGTAAGAAACGGAATCGCGGAGTTCGAGCCACGAAAACCCTGGTACCTCTAATTACGAGAAGAAAGGAGAGGGTTGAAGAAAAAGAAACAGAAAAAGAAAGGAAGAAGAGAAAGGGAATAATAATTGGAACGACGATCGTATTCTTCGCCAGCGATTGCCTCGACTGTATCTCCGTTCGCTCTTCATTAAAAGGACCACTCGAAAAGAGCTTAAGGCCAACTAATGGCACGGTACCTTTAATGTCTTCAGCCGGCCACTTCGCGGCCTTTCAACGCACACCTACCGCGAGAGAACACTTTTTATTCGTATCAAGAATGGAGTCAATATTTTTTTTTTTTTCTCATTTTTATTTGTTCGAAGGATTGAGCAATAATTGTGAATGACAATTGATTGGTTCGTTAACCGTCTTCCATTCCTTGTATCAATTTCAGGCATCTTTTTTACAGAAACTGCACATTGGTTCATTATTCATAAACCATACGAATAATCTCGTGCCTGAATTTATGGAAATTTCATATAATTTTCTAATTTAACTATTTATCTTGTCATTAGACTGAATTTTTATCACTGTGCTAATTTTACAGAAAGAGATAAATCAAGTTGGGAAGATGAGGAGCAGGGCTGAAACAGCTTAAATATTACTACATAAGAAAATAAAAGAAAAAATGCATAGGAAACAAGAAAGAAAAATAAATAAATAGACTTGAACTTAAATTATCAAAATTCTTGACTGTATATTAAGTAGATTATAAACAGTGACTTATAGACATCCATGAAAATCGATTGAAAAAACTGAATTAACCTTTACAAACTCTAAAATAACTCACCGAATAATCATTGCAATCGTATTTCTCTCACTAAACGATAAAAATTATCTCCCGAAGCATAAAGCAATCGGAACAGTCAAAGACTCTTATCTGAAGGAACGTAAAATATCCTGACTGCCAACAGGAATCTTATTATTTCCCTCATTATCGCCAACCACATCCACCTCCTATCGCAAGTTCGAGACCATCCTTTCCAACATTAAAAACTGACAATTCTAAGCTCCCTATTAATTTGTATAACCAATCTCCCATTGAAAACTTGAGTGCGGCATCAAAACCAGATCGTTACCAAAAACTTTTCAGATGAAACCCAACGATTCACCCGCTAAGACTAACGATTCTAAGCTCTCTATTAATTTTTACAGCCAATCTCCCATTAAAAACTTTCGTATCCCGTCGATACCGGATCGCTACCACAAGCTTTTCAAACGAAGCTCAACGATTCACGCGCAAACGCCGCAGACCTTATCTCGTCAAACTTTACGACGCGACCGATTGGACGCAGGCCAACGAGAAACTGACCGAACCACCGTAAACCCTTTTTCGCGTTTGACCTTTATTGTTCGAAACGTGTAACGCACGTGTGCACGCAGGAAATTCTCGAGGCCGAGCGTTGACAAGCGCCGCCATAATGGCGGTAGGAACGTATCTTATACGCCGCTATAAATTAAAACAATGTACCATTATTTTATCCGTCGCAATATTACCAGCGATTCTTAATGCGTTTCCATTGTAACCCGACTGGAAGGAACACGATAATGCTAACTGGAAAGTTCATCGAAGCCGGAAAATATGGACTCCTATCGAGGCCGCCATTTAATGTTTTTCTTATTCTTCTCTGGTTCCGTTCTTTTTTCTTGTCGGTTCGAAACGGTCAATAAATTTTTAAAGAAAAAAGAGAATAGACTGGACGTATCGGTTCCAAGAGAACGACCGAGCGGGCGGTAAGTTATTTTTGAGCCGTGAATGAGGTCATCTTGGGTCGGCTGCGCCCAGACCTAACCAACGAGGATAGATCAACCGTATTTTCGAGCAGTCGATACCAGGACGCCTTTCGTGGAATCGCGGAGGCCTTTCGGGGAACGTGCAACCCCATTTTTGCACGACGTTGAAGCGTTGCTGGCATGATACCGAACAGTGTTTCCCAACCTTTCTCGAACTGCAACCCTATTTTGTAACAGTCGAATAATCAACGACCCTCCGGTTACGTTTTATACATTTTATTTTTAAGAAATGAATCGATCTCTGCTAAATTAGAAATTTGAAACGATATTAAAAGACTGCCACGGCGAATAATTAAAATTATATTTAATGTTTATTTAATTTAATATATATTTATTTTAATAAATAATATTTTGATAATATTTTAAATACTAAAATAGTATCGAGACCATTTAACGACACGTTCGCATAATCATTACCGGCACTAAATAATCCCTTTCGCTTGCTCCAACCTTTCGCTCCGTCCAAACCGAAAGAAACTTGAAACGAACCCCTTTCGAAGAAACGATAATATTTTCCCCGTTTAATAAGTTCACGAGGCCATAAAAACGACACCATCCTCTAATATATTAATCCAACGAGCGCTCCTCCAGAATCCGTAACGCGCCGATTTCACGGCAAATTACGGCTCCAAATGAACCCACGGTTCGCGTTGGATCTTAATCCGATTTGTCATACCACCAAGTAACGCGCGATTTAACGCATAATCCTCGCCGGTCCGCTTCGAGTCGAGGGGAAGAAACATGGCAGACCAGGGAGGATTACGAGTCGAGGTACACGTGGAAAGTGGTAAGTGGACAAAAAAAAAACCTCTGGTCGATTTTAAAGCGGTCCAAAGCGCTCGGTAATGGCAGATCGTAAAGCGTAACGTGGACAGAGAACATTTGATTTATCCGAGTAAATTAAATCAACCGCGCAGCGGTGAATCGTCGGATGAAAAGGCGGTAAAATTGAAATGGGTGAATTAAAGCGTGGTTGATAAAAAAAAAACGTGTAATTAACTTTGGTAATTGGAACAGGTACGTGGATTGATTTATGAAACTGTTTTAGCAAAAAAATTAGTCGGTGGTGGTTTATTGGTTTCGTGGAACGAAAGTTTGTTGCGCCAGGAATTTTAATCTAGTTCGATTAATCTTAGTTTACCTTGATTAGGCGGTGCATACTAAATGTAGCTTTCTCGCGTAGAATTTTAATTAAAATAATTTCCGTATAATTCCGTATAATTATGATTAACCAATTATTTATCGAATTTATAAAAATCATCTGGAATTCAAATATCCAACGCAGCTTTTATAGTATTTTAATTCTGATATAAATACAATTAGCCAGACAGTTTCTACTACATTTCGTGTACACCAATTTAACCCTTTGCGATCGAAAGCCGGAGTATTCCTGGCTTAATTGTTTTATTATTTATTAGCAGTAGTAGATTTCTTGCTGAAAGATTCATTAGCATCGAATTGATTTTATAATCTTCCCGTACTCAGAATTCATTGCACAAAAATGATTTGAAATTGCAATACAAATGAGAGACAAACATTCGAATTTCTCTCGACATCAAAGGGTTAAAAATTTCAGCTTAAATTACACATAAGATACGAATAGTAGCAAACTAAAGAACACCTTTTAATTTCTTTTTTCTAATTTCTTACAATTGATTCAGCTGCTTTTACTGATCCTATTACCAGCGACCACTAATATCCCCCACAGCGCCATTATTAAATCCAATGCCGCTCACCAATGACCCCCACAACGTCCCATGTATTAAGGGTTAACTCACCGACACAAATCAACTACCAACCCTCCCAAAGTACCAGAGAGATAAAGAAAAAAAAAAAGAAAAAAAGAAAAAGAAGAAAAAAAATTCTACATAAAAAGCAACACGAAAAAGATACTGCTGTCTTATGCCTGCATCCGTATACGAATGAAATATTCCCGCTAAATTTGTCCCTGTGCTCCATGGCCATATTTTTCACCTGGCTTCGGCCGAGAACCAGGAGCTCTGTCCCGTGACAGGATAACAGAGCGACGAGCCACGGACGGATATTTACGCGCGGTGGCTGCCAGAAGGAAGCAGAAAAGACAGGCAGTGGTACACGCGCGGAAGACGCGTCCGTTTCGGTTTCGTCGTTGACTCACCTCGCTCTGACAATGAGTCACTGCCTTATTTATACATGGTGTACAGAGGCAACAAAGCTTTGCGTACGGCTAGCTCTGAATTCGCGTCCCTACGGGGGAGAAAAGCGAAGATTTGTCGGAAGATCGGACGAAAAGGCCGCGTGTGTCTCTGGACAGCCGGTTGGTGGTTCTGGGAATGCGTTTCGATGTCGCGAATAGCGGCAGCGATATTTCAGGTTCGCGAGGAGAAAGGTGAGTTATCGCACCCCCTCTGGTCGCGGCGTGTTACGTTTGATGGCTGAGTAACGGGTTACATTATGGGTGAGCATGTAAAGCTTGGTATCCGCTTGTTTCGCATCGCTGTTGCATATCGGTGAGAGAAGAGCAAACATTGCACTGTTTCTAAACTTGATATTGGTGTTTCGTCGTTGCGTTAAAAGGTACGTTTTCACGCGACGGTGAATTGGATCTCTCAAGACGGAAACACGAGGCTATTAGGTCCGATGCAGAAAAGAGACTTTTGTCCGCGCGATCTCGCTGCGATCTCGCTGCGATCGTACGTTTGTCTTCGTTGTTTTTTTTTTTTTT
>SMSQ01024774.1:26223-46842 GCA_019453375.1 Ctenoplectra terminalis | reverse complement strand
AAAAAAAAAAAGAAAAAAACGTCCACACACCCTCTCGAGCAGCCAGAGACAGAATGATCAACCGCTTCTCACAGTATCTCTCGCGCGACCACGGGAATTTCTCAAACATTGTTCCGTCGATTCACTCTGACAATGGTATTTCCATTCTGCCGGCCGACAAACGTTCGATCTCCCTTGGCCCCATCGATCCTAGCAGTTTCAGGGACTCTGGTACCATTTGGTCCCCAAAAAGGACGTTCCTTCTGGAGGATGGATCGTGTATGAGTCGAGGAGGTCGAAGGGAAACGGAACGCGAACTTTTTTGTACAAGATTCTGCTCTCAAGGTGGGTTGTTTGCTCCTGATTGGAGATTAGGAATAATCGGTGTGTGATTTTTAAGCTCGATAGAGAATTTTTTTTTAAATACTAACAGGTACCATATATTAATTCTTTAGGTACTAAAAATTGAAAATCACTTTCCAAAATGATACCAAAGCTTTATTATTCTAAGATGCTTCGTTTTGAATAGTGTCCTTAATTTTTTTTTACAGAAAATGACCTTAAAAAATGTGACCATTCAATATTCTACATTTATCACTGCTACTTCGACGAAAATATTTCCAATTAATATTCGCTACATAGACTTAAGAAAAAATTCTGCGACGAAGCATCCACTAAGAAAAAGACAAAATAAGAAAAAAAGAAAAAAAGAAAAAAAAGAAAAAAATACCACTTTAAATTTCCCTAATTTTGTAAATCTATAATCTCCAAACCTAATTCCTGCCTTAGAAAGAAAAGGTCCCACCAAATCCAATATCGCTCACACGGATCTATAAAAAATTGCCATCAAACCGGAAAGGGAACACGAATTTCGTACAAGATTCTGCTCTCAAGCTGGGTCGTCGGGGTCGGTGGTGTCCTTTGGGCCAGACAGCGTGCGCTTCGGCTTTTAACTTTTAATCGATGCGTTTTTGCCAGCGGATTCTCCGCGAGGACTCGCGACGACGTGGCTTTATCGCGACGGCTCCGTCGTATTTTATTGTTGCCGATTGTTCCCTCGGCTCCGTGGTCCGTGTACGTGCACAGTTTTTTCCTTCTTCGGGCTTTCTTTCCTCCGCCTTCGGTTTTTTGCCAGACCCTCATTGTCTGTACCGTTCTCGTGGCTTTCGTTTTTCAAGCTCGCAAGCCGTCCCGCGAGGAAAGTAGGTGAAGCGTGCCGCCGTTCGAATCGATCGCACGGAAAAGAAAAATTTTTTTTCCAGTGCTAAGTACTCGCGTTTTACTCGACGATGTATTAATAAAAATCATCTCATTCGAGTTGTTATTCGACCTTGTTATTGCGCTTGTAATTTATGTGTTTTGAATCGCACGCGGGCTTTGGAGAGAACTTGGATCGTTTCTGGGTCAATTTTGACGGCAGGAGTGAAATACGAGACTTTTTGGTCGCTGAAATTAAATTCTGTAATTGCCTCGAGTAAATTGTACTTTTACGAAGGCATTAAAATTGTGGCATTGTTTTTTTTTTATTTTTTTGAGTTTTTGGAGATTGCTAACTTCGCATGGTTCGATTAGTTATTTTAGAGAATTGTTGTGAATAGATTTTGTGTTAGGATAAATCATCGTATTTTTTTATTTATACTTTCCTTTCTTTAATTTTTGTAAACGAATAAGAATATCGTGCAGAAAGTTTAAGTTTAACTAATTTTTTCAAAAATTAAAAAGTATAGAAACGTCTGCGTTGAACTTTTAAGAGTCAACAAGTATCTACATAAAATTTTTATCTTCCTTTATATAATATCTGAAACTATAACGTTCCACTTTCTACTCCAAGCAAAGGGTAAATATAAAATGTCTCCACTTTTACCGCCACATATTCCATGTTTCGTCGCTGAACAGTCTGATCGGACAAACATTCGTCTGGAGCGAGACAAAAAGGAGCCCGATTCTCTTATTTGGAGAAAGGAGAAAAGAGAGAAAGGTCGGAAGCGTGAAACATCTGGCAACAATCAAGAAACTGTATCTTCGAAACGTCGGCGGATCGCGTAGGAGACCAAAAGTACCTCACAGAAGAAGTGGATGAAGAAGCATCGCTGCATTGGATAGTTAAAAAAAAAAAAAAACGATACAGCTACAGTGCAACAGCGAATGAAAACACAAGACCAGTTTATTTAAGAAGGAAAACACGAAGATGCAAGAATTGATTCAACCATTTATGCTGTTCTTGCTTTAAAATATGACTTCGTGGAATTTAAACTGAATAAACGCGAATAAATCGTGTGAAAATTGTCTGATCTTTAATTTTACAAAATTATCGATAGAATTTAATTTAATTTTAAAACATATATATCGCTTTGGTTCGCAAAAATTTCGCATAACCTATTTTATTCCGTAAACTGTTTATTTCTCTCGAAGATAATGTAATGATAAGGAGTCAGCAATTTTCAGAGGGCCAATATAAAGTTACCATGCGTGGAATTTCGAGAATGGTATTTATATAGCGATTCAAGTTTTTGTTAATTAATAGTGTGACTGAGTAGAAGCTCCGTCCTGTCTCCTTTTACGACCGGAGGTGGATACGTGAGGTTCATGTGTAATCCTGCCGAATGCTTCGACACGTCGTCTATGGCGCTAAAACGATATAGTCGAACAAAGATTATTCGCGTCACGTACCGGTGACGTCTACCTGCGAGTTTGATGTGTGCCGAAAGACAAGGATCAACCCTCCGGCCGTAGCCGGGCTCGTTAATTAACCGAAATTGTACGATTTAAGCTTCAATTTATTTTTCTTTCCATGTTCTCGTTTAATTTCTTTATTAATTACTTGAATTTCGAAATTAAAAGTTTCTCGTGGAAACCATAACTCGAATGGAAAAATAAAAAATATTATCCTATATAAATTTCTTAATTTTAATCCTCTAGAATCAGTGTTTTGTTTGTTTATGACAGGAAAAAAAATGATAATTTATTACAGTACCTTGCGTTAGTTTAAAATCTAGGAACTAATAATTATAATAAACACCTTGGTCGGTCTCGATACAATTTTGTACCAATAAAAATACAATGGTGCACAGAGAATAAAACGAAATATAAAACGATATAAACACAGTACTATGTAACAATTTTACACACCATTGTACAGGATTAAATTTATTCTTCAGCGTTAAAAAATTCTTTCGTTCGTTACCTAAATCCTAGCTTCGTTAAAATCTAAACAGCATTTTGCAATTTAAAAATAAATAAATAAAAGAAGCGTGACTGTCTCACAATAGTGAGACACTCGAGTTATTCAATTTCAATTTTCCGCGAATTCCTTCGAGCGATGATCGATAATGATTACCGTACACGCACCAAACGGAACGAAAAACGTCGAAGCCTGTCGATCAGACATATTGCGGTACTTCTTACAGAATATCGCGAACAAATCGGCCGCTTCTTGATATGCGTCGTTGAAAGCATCGGCGTGTGTATTGGAGTCGATAATGAATGGAATACTATCAGAGAAAGACAGCGTGCAAGCAGTTTCTTCCATGGTCTGTCGATCGCGGGACCGAACCACTGAGAAACGCTGCAGGACGCCGGTTTTCTCGATGGAAGTAATTCACTCTGATGCATCGAGTTGTACGCAAGAACGAAAGCATCGAGGAGCTCGTATTAAACGCAGCAGCGTGAATACACGCTTCTGTTTGACAGGCATAACTATCTGATAATATCGTCGATCGTGCTAGGAGGGGATTATGTAATTCGCCTTCGAGCAACTACCAATGAGCTTGTAATTTATACAATCGCTTTTCGAGTTCTTGGAATAATTACAAACTTACTAATGGATCGTTGTAAGATACTTCATTTTTCTAGTAAACAAAGAGAATCGATTTCAAGTTAAATTATTAAAAATCACTTATTGTTAACATTGTCAGAAATTTGATTATCTATAAATTAAAAGTTTAATATTAAAACACGAATAAAATCAATCCTACGAAATCCGAACTTAGAGCATCGTTCGTAATTATTCGAGCAATAGAGATTTTATTGTGAAGATAAATTTTCTATGCTACCGTTAGCATAGCTCACACTGTTTATTAGAATAATTAACACTGTTTTTTTTATTTACTCCCTTATTAGTCATGTATGACCATAATATTACTGCCTAACAAAAAAAAATAAAATAAAAAGATAAAAATCAGTCAAAACAGACTTCATAACGATAAAAGTCTTAGTATAATTATAAGCGGTAAAGTATCACCTTTTACCGAATCAACCCCTGCGATAAACAACGCTAAGAGGCCACGATAAATCAGTCACGAAAAATTCAAAATTCTCTACACACACATATAGCGAACGAAAAAACAGCTTCCACCGGCGCAAGCAATCGCTTTTTAATTCGCGTATCACGAGTGTCCGGGCGGAGAAAGCGCGAGGGCGATGAAAAAACCGGCGTGGCATTTACCGCGGAACGTGCACTCGCATTCTGGAGTAAGTAGATAATTCCCGCATAATTCCGGGGCCAGGGGGATGAGAATGTCGCGGCGACGTTTCGCTATGCGAAAATTACGCGAGCATGGGAACGATAATCGTCGCTAATACGTCTCTCACGTAGGAGAGTCAGCTCCTTATTTATGGGAGCCCGTGTTCCGCGACCCGACACCGTCGATTTCTCTACGAGGAATCCGAATTCGAGGAACGGATTGTCTGGGAACTGCATTTAGTCATCTCGGATACGGTATGATGCCGTTGGAACGATTGTGTTGTCCGGGTAAAAGTGTGTCATGAAAGATTCCGTCGAGAAGGAAGAGAGATTGAGACAAATTTCTTGTATTGGTTTGTTCGGAAAGTTGGTAGCGGTTATTGACGAATGTTGGGAGTGAGTCTCGTTGCGCGTTTTGCGAGAAACGGGATTGTTTGACACTAGAATTACAGAAGTGGTCGAGATTATTTGTTCGTGATTTATAAAAACATTTTTGTGGCAAGGAATTGAACGAAGGTTGGTAAAGATTACTCGAGGACGTTCCAGAGATTCCAAAAATACTCGATAAAAAATAGCAAACCAATTATGGACTGCACGATGTGACATAGGTCTCTCATAAACAAGATTGTCACTGAAATATTATTTTTTTTTTTACACAATATTGCATGGCTTTTTAAATTTAATCACGCAAAAGATTTTACTTCAGTTTGATGTATGCTTGACGATAATTTTATTTAAAGACAAAGGTTACTCGAGGTTGCGGATCATGCGAAATTTCCAGGAAGATTCATGATTCACTATATATCCCGAATAATATTTCGAATAGAGTCTTTAAGACACACAATTAGGCTGAACTAACTCTAAATGAAATCACCAACGCTCCGGATCCAATTATAAACCGCTAAACAAACTCCGCAAATCCGGTGGTCGAAAAATCCCAGCCGACTCTGCGGCTTCCTCCTTTTTCCCTTCCTTCAATCTTCACGTCCGACACACCGCATCCGTGCGTGATGTGCATCCGCACATGCGTACAGGATAGATCTGGCCAAGTGCATAAAGATAAGGGCGGCAGTACATCATAGGGACCGCGTCCCGGAGGAAAAGAAGGGACCGGCCCTCCTCGAAGGGCAGAGATCTTCGCGCTTAGATTGATATCCGGACCACGCTGGCATTGCAGGTCTGATTGCAACGCGCATCTATGGAAATGCGAATGGAGTGTTCGAATTGGACGCGGACGAAATGGTTGCGGTGTATGTGGAGAAATTGATTAGGTGTGGTGGAAAAAATTGAGGTAGTTGGTGTCGAATGAATTTTCTTGAGAATTTTGAGATTGTTTCATGATGTTTAATAATGTTAATTAAATTTTTGTCGAACGATTTGGGAGTAAATTTATAATAATATATTTTTGGAAGATATTTAAGATAATTAATAATTTCATTTATTAAACATGGTGGACAAATTTTGGAAGTTAACGATGAATGAATTTTGTGGATGTTTAATGTATGGTTATAGAGTTTGATCAGGAACGTATAATTAAATTTCTGTCGAAGGATTTAGGAGTAAATTTATAATGATATATTTTTTAGGAGACATTTAACTAGAAATATGGTGGAAAACTTTTGGAAGTCGATGCTGAACGAACTTTATGGTTATTTGACGATGTACGGATTAAACGATTTGATCAGAAGTTTGTACTGTGTAAAATAATCAAGAGCGTCAACTATTCGATGCAATTATACACTAACTAATCGATGTTAAAACTGGTATCGGCTATCGGAGCAACTATATACGGCTGGATATAATGACAAGAAGTTCAGTCCTGGCAACGGAAACATACAACTAAACCAGAATTCGTTTGTTTTCGATTCCTGAAATAGAAGGTACGGCCTTCTAAGAACATACGCCTGTAATTTCTCACAAGTTCCCCTCGTCTATTCGTAACTACTGCTTTTGTACCTTTATAAGTTTCCTTGACACGTTAAAAAGGGATGTTTAAAAGTATCTTATGTAGCAGCGCATATTTCCCTTTGCCCTTTTTATCACCACCGTAAATTAAACTCGTAAATAATCTGGCAATCGAAATATCCATTAATATAGGAACTAATTTTTTTTGGTAAATTTTTAACCAGCGTTTCACGCATAATTTAAGTAAATAAAAAGGAATATATTGTTGGAAGAGTATTTTTTTTCGAAATAAATCATGAAAAGATGGTAGATTTACTCACCAGTATTGGTCCTCCATCTTTCAACGAGGCCGAAACCGTGGCTCCGAACCATTGAAGGGTTTTATTATCGATCTGGCTCAAACCACCCGGTACAGTTGGATTTCTGACGTGGTTATTCCCTGCAAGCGGAAACCATTCTTCATCAGTCATTGCCACGTTAGCGATTACTACATCAGGCGATGATTAATGCGCCGATAGAAGTATGAAATATCGTGTTTACTAATATTTGTTACGTTCCCTCCACCATTAGTATGCAATTTTTAAAGATACCTTTTTTAAAGATTCTTCAAAGTGTTCGAACAACATTTCTGTATTCCCAAAAATGATTTTTATACCGAAGGTAAGTTATTATTTGAACCGTTTCCGAATACTTCGTCGTTTCCACGCTATTAATTAAGATTTAACGTTGTATTGTATTTCAATTACATTATAACAAATATCGGTTTATAAAGAGTGGTCAGTGTTCGGTACTTAAAAATCTCCAATATTAAATAATTTTACAAATCAATCCAAAGATGTAACAAATATAACGAATAATGAAAGAACAATACTTAAACAAATACCTTCGCTTCTTTATAATTATAATCAAGTTGTTAAAAAAAAAAAATTAAAAGAAAAATAGTAACTTAAGAACTTTCGATAAAAAATATTTCAAATTAACAGAAAAATTTGCTAATAAACCGCTTAAAGAAAACGCGGAAAAATGAAGAAAAAAATTACTAAATAATTGAATAAATAATCGTAACAAATACCAACAGACTTAATATACATATACTGTGTAACTTTCGATAAATTTCAAATTGATACACCCTTAATAAGCAAGCGAATGAATCAAACTTCGCTCTAACAGCTACCATCGTGCTGATAACTAATCAATCGTTTAAGGAAGAAGCGGAAGACACGCGTCGAAAAAGGAAAAAGCCAGCAACAAATCGGCGTCTGAATATTCCAGCGCATGCCCGCAATCGATTATCGAAGGAATGTGCATCTCTTCACGGACGAGGCTAACTATTTCGAAGAATAACGAATGCCGTCATCCTCGGGGATCGGTCGCTTAATATCGGAATTAGATTCTTGCAAATCTAAGGGTGAGGCTTCCTAAGAACGAATCAACGCCCAGATATTCCGTAGCTGGCAGTCACTTACCTCCAGGTAACCTAATATGTCGCAGGGATAAGAGGAACGAGCTGGAACGGAATGAAACGAAACAGAAAAGACGAGTTCTAGCGCCGTTTGCATTCGCTACAAGATTAATTCGCGATGACCTGGGCTGTTGTAATATTTATTACGCTGATTACTTGTTTATTGCAAGTTAAGTTCCGTCGTTTTATGCCTCTGGATGGAAAATGAACGAGTTATCTGGGAATGTATTGATAATTGATGTTAATGGAGAATTCGAATGGAAACTTTTTTCTCTTTTTTTTTAGATACATGCAAAATAAATAGGATTTATGTACTTCTTCTTTTTAATTTTATTTCTTTATTTTTATTCTATACCATAGAACTTCTGATATTTTAGAATGGTAGTTATAACATAATATCGTGTTAAATATTATATTTTTAAGTTAATTTGCTCTGATCGAATTTGACTTCTCTTTTCTTAATGGTAGTATTTACAATTAATTTGGATTGTAAAAAGTAACAGTTTAAAAGAGTTGCTTGCTTTAAAAGTTAAAAAAAGCAGCTGTAAAATACTTTTTCTATTTTCTGCATTTTTGGATTGATATAAAAAATCATTTTCGTTAACGTGTAATATAAATTGAAAAATATGAAATTTTTTAAGTTTCAGGAATAAAAATAGGGAACGAAGTGTAGAATTAACTAAATGCGTATTTTTTTTTCTAATTCAGGTATTCGAAAAGATTAAGTAATTTTCAAGAAACGAGAATTTTCAATGCATCATAGAGATATGCTTGTAAAAAGCAGACTACGAGCAGGTGTCACTGCAGAGAATTCTCAGCGAGTACACCTTGGATTTTTCTTTCTCGATTTTACGAATGGAATGAACCCGTTAGCCGTATCGGTCAGGCGTAACCCTTAAACGGAAGTTGTCCTTCGCTTCCTATCCCTTAACTCGCGAACGTTGCCCAAGGCGCGTGGATACGTCGATACAGACAAACCGAGAGATCTTTCAGCAACCATAATTCAGTTGCTCAATAACATTGCCAACAAATAATTGAAAAATTGCGAACTATGTGCAAGAAAAAAAAAAAAATTAATTTTTAACACAAACATTATTAAGTACGGTAGATAAACAGCTGTATTATAATTATTGAACTGTACAAAATTAAATTTCGATTTTTTTATTAGCCATTAAAAGAAAATAAACACAACTACGTTTAGATCAACTTGATTTTGCTCTGATCCCTAACTTTCTGTTACTAATTCTTAACACAAAATATAGAATCAAAATTATGAAATGGAAAACACGAAAATTAAAAAAAATACACAAGATAGTATTATTAAGAATGTAATTAATAATCAAAGTGAAGCGTCCGATACTCTCTATACTACTTAACAATAATTATACTTCCACTACACTGTAGCACCCTTTATTCGCATATTTTTAAAAAATCCACACTCATTAAATAACTGTGCCGTATCTACAGCAACGAAAAATAAAAACACGCTATTCACCGATAAATAATACCAACAAAAATTCCTTTACATCGCCACTACTATTCTTAAACATCACCCGACCAAAAACTACCCTAATTTAAATTTTCCCATTGAACCACATTGATGGAGTACAAGCAACCTCGCTAATTAAAATCAACGATCGGCCGAACAATCTTTAATGGGGGCAATTATGACTTATCGACGACGGACGAGCGAACGTTGTCGCGATTATCACGGCCCAATTATTTCGCCGAGCTCATTAAGGGTACGTCAATTAAGCAACCGTTCGCGATCCAACCGACGAGGCAACGCGATCTTCGCTGAAGATCCTCAGGTGGCGTCCCGCAAGAAACGCCGAACCTACGTCCACGAAGGACCGTAGGTAGAACGACCTTACGGTTTTCTGTATTAGGTAGAGCCGGCTTCTTGCATGGATCGCGGTTCCCGGTATCCCGAGACAGCCAGCCACGCCACTCGGCAGGGTGTACACCTCGAGAGGAGTTCCTCGACGACGAGATGTTCGGTCGAGCACCCGAAGAAGTGACTGACCTCGGAGAGAATCGCGCGAGATACGAGTCGCTTCCTCGTACGCACGCGGAATCGGAGATACCGAACGATTGGAATAAGACTTGGCCGGCCAGAGATCGAGAGATCTGTCGATCAGAGGCAAGGGATAGACGTGACCTTGAAGGAGTAGATAGGATCTGGTATTTGCACAGAGTTGGATTAGGAGGAAGGTTGGATGGAATAGAAGATGAGGATATAGTAGACTTGAATTGGCGTTCAGTTAGAGTGGTGATTTTTTATGGGTAGGTCGAGAGGTGAATTCGATACGGTTTTTGTGAGATTTGAGGATCGTTTGAGTGTGTTGAATTAGGAAAAGAGCTGGATGGAATAGAAGATGAGGATATAGTAGACTCGAATTGGCGTTCAGTTAGAGTGGTGATTTTTTATGGGTAGGTCGAGAGGTGAATTCGATGCGGTTATTGTGAGATTTGAGGATCGTTTGAGTGTGTTAAATTAGGAAAATAGTTGGATAGAATAGAAGATGAAAATAGTAGATTTGAATAGACATGATTTTTGTGAGATTTGAGGATTGTTTGATTATGTTAAATTAGAATGGAGAAATTGGTAAAATTTTAACGATCAGAGTTCGTAAGTTATTGTATATTTTTATTAGGTTCGACATTTTTAAACCACCTAAATTGAAATTTTCTCTTCGCAAATTTTCATGTTGAAATAATTCCGCAGGGGCAACTATTTCTTTTTCGCGAGCACGATTTAAAATAGTGATGAGCGAGCCTACGGCCGAATTTACATGTCGTTCGAAGCGAGCAAACGTTACATTTCGAAAATAGCCTCAGTTAGTATCGGACGCGAGAGAAAACAATATTATTGGCTAAAGACTAAAAGCCAGCGTGATATTCGTTTATTTTTCAAGCCCCTGTCTTCCACGAAGTTCAATACGAAAGAGAAAAGTTTTCTAAGAAGCAAAAAGTAGATTCGTATTTATAATTTAAAAGACATCTGTTTAAAATTCCTAAATAAAATACTCGAAAAATTTGGTTGCTCTATTACAAACTATTATCATGCAATAAAAAGTGATTCATCCTCTGTATAATCGATAAATCGATTAAAAATAAATAAAACAGAGCTATTACTACTCCAAAAAAAAAAGAAAGAAAAAAGAAATGCAACACTTTATGGAAACCAATATTCCCGTAAAAATAAACGAAATATAAAGATTGAAATAATTTTCCGTCCAAAAAAAAAAAGGTGAAATCGAATAGGAAATAGTACTTCACGAACGTTTACGGGACCTGTGAACGTAATAAATAGCTAGAACTATCGAGTACGACTGTAATTGGACAAGATCGAGCATACGATCGCATTAATTATCAATCAAAGCGAAGTGTCCGGACAAGCAGCGTTGACTAAAGAAGAGGACCGGCTAATTGGACGTAGCATGGCGCATGATCTTTGTGTACGTAGTCGGTGAAGATGTTTCTCTATCAAGCGAGGATACTTCTGAAGACACGCCGTTAATAAGAAGAAGGAAGAAGATGTGCCTCTTGCGTAAAGAAACAAAGACTCTTACAATTCATCTTGGAAAGAAGGTAGCGTCTCGTGTCTTAAACTCGTCTTAAACTTCGGATAATAAATTTTGCGACTTTTTAAATTGGAATATAGAAACAGCTGCCAACAACAATTTTTGTATTTAAGAAATGACTATTCCCGAACCGTAGCTATGAAAAATTATCTAAATCTCCTCCATCTATGTTAATCTCTGGCCTATAAAAAAATTTATACAAATATACCAATAAGAAGCAAATTTTCCTAGCCATCTAAATATTCCCAAATATCTTTACCCACCTCGTTTCTCAAAGGATCCTCATTAACCTCAAACCGATCAAACTTAAGAAACAATCCATATAAAAAATTTCTCCATCTTTCTACATGCTCTGTTCTAAACAAAAATTATCTAAAAATATTCCTTACAACCTTAGGAATTACTACAGTACAAAAAATGCTACATCAAAGCTGTAAATAAACACTAAGAAAATATATCTTCCTAACGATCTTCTCTTCCGTAAAACTACCCTTGCGCAACACTTCCATAGTAATCACACCAAATAAAAATCGATAAATAAATCTACGTGTCTGAATCGCCGTTTTATCTCGATCTCGTGCGTTCGCGATCGATTCGGCTCTGCTTATCCAAGATAAAAGAAAATCGGTACCAGCGATTTCCTGCCGATTGCTTTCGAACAGTCAATTATTTTCGCGCGCCAGCAAATTGCCGGTCCGGAATCGTGCTCGATCCTCGAGATACGATCGGTACGAGGTGTATAAGCACGTCTAATTCGCGGCAGCATGATATTCCACTAATTTGCATCGAGGCATTAACGTCCGTTCTCGCTCGAACGTTCTCCATTGAAACGGAAGATCGTATCGCTCGCGCGCGCGCTCGCACGTGATTATTAATTTGAATGGTTCGCTGCGTGGAAATTTATGCACGTTCGTGGCTTCGTTTAGCTGGCTCTTTTCAGTTTATTGCTTGTTTAACTTGCAATTGAGTCATTACCGTTCTGTCCGTTCGTTGCGAATTCTTTCTTTTAAGATTGCAAAGATAATTACGATGATGGCGATCATAATTGCTTCCTCGATTAATGGATAAGATTTTTCGGTGCGAAAATATTTAGACCAATGGTCTGGTTTTAATTTTCGATCGGTAGGATGAGACGATTCGACGAAGCGGATCTGATAAAAATTGGAATTTAATAGGAAGAAAGAGAAGATGTTAAATGGTTTATCTACTGATTTATGAGAGAATAATTATATGACAAATATTAATATCTACGAGTTCCTAAGAGAGTAATTAAAATGATCCAGAAGGTAATAACTAACATCCACAATCAGTGGAAATAATCCTTAACACCTCAGATCTTCGAATGGGGTAACTAACACTCCCCACATTTCAATATTTCTCTCTTCTTTTTATTCCTGTTCAGAGTTCATAATATTTGTTCTATCTCCTTCTTATTGACCTCCGTTATTTTAACATTGAAAAAACACTTAATAAAAATACTCAGAACACATATCAATATTATTTTAAATATTCCGAGTAAACTTAGGAAGCTAAATCACAAAAAAAAAAAAAAAAAGAAAAATCTGTGAAAGACCCGAGTGACTCCACTTCGGTATTCATACAGATTTGTAAAGCTTCGGTATCTAAAGGTTAAGGTAAACAACCACCTCGCACACAGCAACCGGTCGATCCCTTTCGTTTACTTAGAAACACGACCTACCACTCGATCGACAAAGTTCCCTTCGACATTAGTTACAGTCTAATCGCGACACCATCTATCCAAGCAATAATTTCTTTAAAAATGAAAGAAACGTTCGAAATCGATACGCTTAGGAGCGATAAACAGTTGAAGCGTGGAAGGGTCAACGACAGGGTGGGTGGAAAGTCGAGCCGAGAATAGAACGCTCTACAACAAATCAGCCGGTTACTTGGCGGTTCCCGAGATTACGAAGCTCCTCGAGGGCTCTGACAGCGGGTGGAAAGCTAGAATGTGGGTCAGCAACTGCGAACAGCCAGTGGTACACGAGATACGAGCCCTCGTTAGCAACACTGTGTCTGTTGAGGTATGTATATACCTTTCAATGCCCCACGGCAAGTGCGAGAGTGCAAGTGGAAGAAAGAACCGGAAAACAGATATCGGATTGAGTCTCGAAAGAAACTGAAAGAGTTAATCTGATCGTGTTTCCGGCATTTGACCTGATATTGGATGAATATAATACGAACTATGCTATTCATTCCTATTTTTTTTTTTTTTTTTACTTTTTAAAGAGAGAGAGAGAGAGAGAGAGAGAGAGATCGGTGTGGTTTGTATGGTAATTTTTACCATTTTCGTTCAAAAGGAAATCTTAATGAGAAAAATCGAAAATAGAGGTGAGATCAGAGATACAGAATTTATAATAAATTAATGGGAATGAATGTTTGTATAATAATGTACTGTTGATAACAAACGAGAAATAATATAAATATGATAAAATTAGTTACACGAGAGATTATTTATAAGTCTGAGAATTTGCAAAATAAACCAGACCTATATTGTAAAAAAAAATAATTGAGCTTAAAGCTGTTTCCAATCACTTTTTGAACGATAATCTCGCGGCATAAAATTGCCAAGTGTATTCTAGAATATTTTGTAGATTTAAGAAATATCTAAAAACTGGCAAATCTTGAAATATAAATATATACTCTGCACGAAATCATTTTTTCTTTATTCAATAACCCTCCCTTTGATATCCTTTCAACCCACCAAAATACTAATTAAATCTAAACACCTTACAATATATTACTCTATTGTAAAAATATTTAAAAAATTCTTACCTAACCCGTCGAAATGGATCATTGAACACCGGTCATCGGCTGCAATGTCGCATTTGTAAACGGCGCCACCTCTGTAAACGCCAACTTGAGGAGTTTGAGCTTCCGGTGCGCCCACGATTGCCCTGCAAAAGGAAACATAAAATCCGTGAGAAAACGTTAAGAAGTGACAACTGGTGAAAAAAGAAAGTCAAGCTGTTAATAAGAAAATGTAAGCAAAACGAAGGAGTTGCATAATTAGTCCGATCGTTAATATTAGCTGGCCATCGTTCGATATTCATTATCGCATCGTTAAGGAAAGACGATGATGCGAACTTATTTCCCAGATCGAGGTCAGTGGTCACGAGCTATTTTGAACAGTGGCGCAAGAGTCAGTAACTGATCCGACCAACGAACGAGTTATTAAACCAGGTAACACACTTGCTACCGCAATTTTTATCGGTTCGATGGAATACACTGAAGCTGGATACTAATTTCATCATATCACAATATTTAAATAAGCATGTATGTAGAGTTGTTTAATTAAAATAAAATTGCTTTTACAATTCACGTTGAATCGATGAATGTCAATTTAATATTTTCGATGGATTTCATTTTTTGGTAAACAAATTTTTATATTTTATGATACAATAATTAGAATACTTGTTTGTAAATGCTGTTTTAATTAAATAATACATCTGTTTTTTTTTTGTATATTTCAATAGTTATTATTGAGAAGGTATAACAGCGTTAAATAATAATTAATTTTCTTGAATCGAAATTTAAAGAATAGCGTTTGTAGTTATTATAAATGAAAAAAGACAATACTGAATTATGACTGCATTATTTGATTACAACGCAAGTCCACCGAAATAGGATTTTAAAAAATAATTGTAACCAAACGGTTATCTTATTTCTGAGTTAGACTATTATTCAATTCTAAACTTGTAACATCAGTTTAATGAAGATTTAATACGTACTAATTATCTTAACGATCACCGTCTTGCAAGCTAAATTAACCATCGTGTTTATTGACTCGCAATTTAGCCTCTGCTCCACTTTTCTAACGAAGAACTCGGTCTTTAATTAGTATTGGAATTATCGGAAGAAAATTGAGGAACAAAAATAGCACGAAATGGTGATGGCATCGGCGTGAGATCAATTATTCGAATAACTTTAAATTAAAAAAAAAATTGTCAAACAACGTAACACTCTAATATCATTATTTTCCAACGTATCACATATTGTTGTGAAATGTTTGACAAATCTTTGACATTTTATAAATTTATATCAACCAAACCGATTATTTAGAATATAAAATAAAAATCATTATCGCAAATTATTTGAATTACTCACTGCCATAATATTATCATATTATTACGATATTATTATCTCTATTACTAATAGCGCAATCACTAAGCTAAACCTACTAATTTAATAATACACTGCTATTGACTTATTCTACTAAAAAATTGCATAAATCAATTTTTAATTCAATTAATCCTATAATTAAACGGGACCTTTCTCTGTTTTAATATTCTGTTCTTTTTTTTCTCTTTTTATCCCTTTAGCTTATTAAAAACCTTATTAAAACTTTTTTTCCAACGCTTCGTGGTAAAGCACAATCAGCGCGCTTTATCGTTAAATCGTTTCGCGTAGACGTAGGTGTGTACAGACAATATGAAGATTGCTAGCTATGGTAATAGATCGTATAATTATCCTAAAAGGGTGTGTCAGACTGTGGGGTTGTATCTTGAAATCATCCTGACCAATAACGTTGATTAATACTACCTACATGTAAATTAACTTTACACATTCGATCAGCATACTAGAAGAGATAAGAAACCATTTATTATACTTATCGATTGAAAATAATTAGCATTGTTCGAACGAATATTGCGACAAATGAACCACCGAGACAACAACCTGATTTCCGAAGCATGAACCTTGCTGTTATAGTCTGGCTTGCCTTGAATTTTTGTCATTTTTCCTTTTCTGTGAGCAATTGTGCAACAATTGAATTTCATCACGACGAAAATTCTTCGTGTCATTTTAATCGGAAATATGATTTTATAAAGGAAAAATATTAAGCATCTTTTGGGTGCTTATTTTGATTAATTAAAATATTTTGTCAGTAATTTAAGCAATTTTTTTAGGGGAAAAGATTTACGGTACTTTTTCGTGATCTATGCATCGTGGATAAAATTAAAACTAAATTTTGTTATTTACTGATTAATCTGAATCTGAACCTAAGATTAATGTTCTTTCTCGTTTAGTTTCAATTTTTGCAACTCTCTGTTCGTTAATTTAGAAAATGTGTGACATACGAATACTGGAAAAATATATTTTTTTAAATGTAATTTTAGGAAGTTGAAAATATGGAACTGCAATAAATATTTTCGTGTTTCATGATAATTGTGAAAAATTATTGTTAGCGTTCATAAAAAAGTGACTTAATATTGCATTTCGCTTGAGGCTGATAAATGACGCGTAACGTTTTATCGAACAATGGAACAAACTTGCGGAGAAAACGCTCGTTTCATTGGATTTCACTCGGAATAAAGACTGCTCTTTATTCTAGAAAGAAGCAGTGTCATAAATTTCTCTCTCACAGCGCTGATAATTATCTTCAAATAAAAATAATACGTTTTAGAAAGTCTCTGCGATAAATTATTATCTTTTATGCAAACTCCCGGGTCGTCTTTCTCTGAAATATATTAGTGGAAAAATCTCAAAGAATTTCTCCACCAACGTCTGAACACTTTTTATAAATTCTATTGCACCAATAATTACTACAAGCTACCAATTTGAATTTAAACAAACGTCATGAATTTTCCTAATTTTTATTCCCAAATTTTTCAGATCCATAAAAATCTAACCAGATGCATATTCAAAAATTAATCTAAAACCATTTACGACACTCAATTATCATCTAAACATTCAGCAATTATATGAATTAATAACATATATAATATTAAATAAATTATTGCAAATTATATATAAATTATCAAAAACTTCGTTTCTATCATTCGATAACTGCAATATTTTCAATTTAATATAACGATCATCAAATTTTCGATTCGTAACTACAATTTTTTACGTTTACAGAACTCTGAACAAATCTTCAACAACTAACCTAGATCCGTCTAAAATCTATTACCATTTAAATACAATCCCAACCTTCGTTGCACAATCACTAAAAAGCAACAATTTCAATTAAAAATACCAAACAGACCCAAACAATTCTCTCTGCAGTAACTAATTAAAAAAGATTCGCTCCGTTTCAACAACGAAGAAAAAAACGCTGTTCGAATTTAAACACGCGCTCAAAAGAAACTGAGACTCTTTTGTCGGAAAAGACCATCATCGTCTCCGCTCGAAGCGTAAAAATGGCACCGTTTACGGGGCAACCTTGGCATACTCTAGCTTCTAGGCTGCAACCAGAGTGTAGGTAAAAGTCGCAAAGTCGCACACGCGTGCAAAGGCGTGCGTTAACAACTACTGGAAGGAGAGCAACGACGATTATGCGAGTTATGTAAGCGATTCGCAAGGCGTCACCGGAATTGCAAAGTGTCGCTCTGATAAGAATAAACGGCAACCAGTGACGAATCGTAGCGGTGAATCAATTAGTGATGCTTAAACGGCGATTATCATCGTTCTTCTGATACGATATGGTTTTAATCGTGGTATCAAATAAGGCTTTATGCAATTTTTATATTCCTATTTAGAAGAACAATGGTAATTCTTTTAATGATATCTAATTGCTTGTTTCTATCTCGTAAATCGGATAATTGCTGAGATTCTTGATCGTACTGAAAAATTTATTTCAGATTTTTTGCAACAGCGGATAAAAACATTTACCGTGATTATGTTTAATTGTGTTGAACTGTGATGGATTTTTATGCTGTACCGATAGTGTTAACGCTGGAAACATGAATAAAGTAAGCGAAGACCTTAAAAATTAGAAGATAAGATTAAACGAAATTCTTGAATGTTAAACATATCAATCTAATCAATCTATCAATCTTATACCGTCCGACCTATATTTAACAACTAATATTTTTTGCGTAAATTTTGATTTTTTCAAACGTTACAATATTTATTACCAACTGAGGCTGAAATCATCCGATAGCGTATCAAACTTTTTATTTACAATTTTATCTTTGATCATCGATTATAATAAATAATCTATTCTTACAATTCATAGTTCTAGTTATACATACTTCAAATTGTCATAATTACATTCGAATTCTTCTTCCCATTCAACTCTCAAAATTCATCCCCTAATTTATACAAACCACTCCAGCTTTCGATCACTCAACAATGCTCGAATTATTCTGCAATGAACTACCCCGTTGCGATGCACCTAAATTTCTCTCGACACCGATTAAATAACACGAACTGTTTAATAACAGAGAACAGGAGGTGAGATTCATGATCAACGTTAAGGGTTGCAGAGATGTATTGTTCAACGAAATTCGATCCATTTATGACCTGGATGTCCAATGGATTCGCGGACGTGTCGCGTTAATAGGAAACGTGGGTCGAACCTGACGAGGACTTAAGCTCGCCCACTCTATTTTTTTTCTTTCCTTTTTTTTTTTTGTAATCGTGAGGAACTACAGTCACCGATATGTGACGCATGCACCAGAACGGGAATGCAGGGGCGAACCGGTCCCACAGGATACCGCAAATACAAACGCTTAGAGATCTTCTTTTCCGTTCTTTCGCATAATTTTCTTCGAATCGTGAAAAATTTGACAATTTTCTTTCGGTTACTGAAAATCTTATAACTTTCTTTCTATCTTAAATATTTTAATTTCTACGCGTTTCTAATTATAACGCCGTCTCACACTGTTTCCCAATTCCCGTTAATTTAATATTCATTTATTTCTTCTATTTTTTTTTTTTTTTTATTTATTTATTTCTCTCTCTCTACTAAATAGTATCGTTATCGGTTGTTCACAAACAGGATTCTGCGATAGAACATTCAGGTGTGCTAATCTCGTGGATAGTTGTGACAGTAGGCGGCAAAGATGGTCCGTCGCAAGAGGCAGGTTAAGCGAGGACAAGCAACCTGACATCGAGGGAAAGTTGAAACGCGTTGATTTATACAATGCCGGTCCAGTTTGGAGAACAATTTAGATTCTTTTTTATTCGATCCTGACTGAATCCGGTCCATATAGGGAGGACGATAAAAATGACAGGTTTCAAACCTGACAGCTATTTGAGATCGTTCGATGAAAGTTTTACGTTCGAATGCAGTTCCTTGTGTTCTAAACAGGAATTGCATCGGTATTACGAATACCTTTAAATTATTGTTACTTTTATATGAATTGTTATTGAATTAAATTAACCATTGCTAAAAGAAAATTGAAAATTTTTAATTGGAAATAAACCGTGAAAAGGTTTGTTAGAATGACTTTATTTGGATTTTTTGTATTTAAAAATTGAAAAATGGAATTTAAAATGCAGAGGTTGAGTTGATAGAAAATTTGTATATTTCTTTTTACTTTTTTGAGGTAATAATAAGATATTAGTATTATAATATTTGAGGTGCGTTTACATAAGAAAGAGAAAGAGAACTCTAAAATTAGCGATTAACTTACATACCGAGTCATTAGCAAATACTCTTCGGAGCAACGGATTAAATATCGCAATGATATCGCTCTCTTATCGCGAGCCTCTTAAAATAATACTTCAGAAATTTCAAGATTATGTACTTTCTCATACATCTTCTTTCCACAGCCATTCAACTAATACGTTACATATTATTTTACAATACGAGCAAAATATCAACCAAAACTGCTGTAACAATTGTCACACTAAAAATGCAAAAATATCTCCGTATCCAGTTTACAAAATGTCTAACCCAAAACAATTTATAAATATCGATAAGAATTAAAAAAAATGACATTTAATTTAAAACAAATTAAATTACAATTTAAAACAAGAATATTCCTTACAGCATAGTCGCTCTCCAATATTATTCAAATTATTAATCATAAAAGTATATGCAAATGCATATTTTTGTAAAAAATAAATTAAAAAATTAAAAATTAAAAAATTTTTTGTAAAAAATAAATTAAACAGGATTCTAAAACCATACTTTTTTATTTTGCAAATACTTTACACAACGTACAGTGTACTCTTTGCACATTTATAAATATATTTACAAACATCCATAGTCTACAAATCACGGAATGAATTTTTCTTTTTTTACTTATCATAAAGAAAATAATTAAATAGACGTTTCCATTTTAATTACCACAGTTACAACATGAGAGAGTTGCAAATATGTGAAACGTGTTCACAGAGTGCATTATCGCTTGTAACACTTTCCCATCGTACAGATAAAACATCGTACGGGTGCAAACAGCTTTACTTAACGTTTCAACACCAGTGTGCCAATAAAATAGCAACGAAAATTGCAGGCTCATTTTTTTTTTTTTTTT
>SMSQ01024774.1:4437-26073 GCA_019453375.1 Ctenoplectra terminalis | reverse complement strand
GTATTAACAATGCAACTGCAATTGCATACGTATGACATCTCTTGTAGTCTTATTTGTCTGCTTTATCAACCGTTCTACCAATTAAACGAATGAACCCAGCATGGTTTTATTATTGATTTCGAAGAAACGATTGTGGGTATCCTGTCGAGAGAGAGTGCATCTCTTTCCGCATTATTAAATGGAAAGCTCTTCGAGGAGCTAAAAATAAAATTGCAATCGTCTTTTTCTTTTTTTCTTTTTTTTTAGCAATTAATATAGATGTTTCGAGATCTCTGGTTTTTGCTCTCTTTGCTTTTCTCTTTTTTCATCTCTATTTTCCTATCTTTCCAAATTTAATTTAGGATTTTCTGCTCCACTTTTTCCTAATTTTTATTTTTATCAATTTTTCTGTTTCTTTTTTTCACACCTTATATATTTCTGTTCCTTCATTTCTCTATAATTCTTTTTATCTCCTTTCATGCTCCATTTTCACGTTTAAAATCTCTTCTCAATATCCTGTCTCCCATTTTTCTTGTTTCTTATTTCCCGTTTAGCTATTCGTCTTATCTGGTAATTTAATTAAAACAAATTTCTCAATTTTCTTTTCCTCGTTCACCCTCACTCTTCTCCAATTTCTGCTTCAANGGAACCTAGATAGAAATTCATTTTGTCATTACAGGATTCTAAAACCATACTTTTTTATTTTGCAAATACTTTACACAACGTACAGTGTACTCTTTGCACATTTATAAATATATTTACAAACATCCATAGTCTACAAATCACGGAATGAATTTTTCTTTTTTTACTTATCATAAAGAAAATAATTAAATAGACGTTTCCATTTTAATTACCACAGTTACAACATGAGAGAGTTGCAAATATGTGAAACGTGTTCACAGAGTGCATTATCGCTTGTAACACTTTCCCATCGTACAGATAAAACATCGTACGGGTGCAAACAGCTTTACTTAACGTTTCAACACCAGTGTGCCAATAAAATAGCAACGAAAATTGCAGGCTCATTTTTTTTTTTTTTTTTGCGCTGTTTGAAAACCATACACGGTAGCTCGTCGAAAATGTTCGACCGCTTCAGATTTATTGGATGTTGCGACCTTGCTACGTGCTAATGAAAGCCTGCAGCTGCACCGACCTACGTGCAGGTGCAGTGATTTAGCGTCTTCTAAATTAGCTCGCGAAACGATTCGAGAGCGCGCACCTTGCTCGCGAATTTTGATGGAAACTTGTGCTCGAGTGTTTGCTTGGACTTTAAGAATATCTTTGTCTTTTAATAAAATCAACTCTACTTTCGACAGATGTAATAATTTAAAAAATTCTTTCAAATTTTATTCAGTTTTAAATTAAAATCAATATACAAATATTTCATATACATTTTTATATTTTCTGTGAAAATTAAATTTTTTATTTAGATCGTTCCCTAATTCTTCTTATTTCCAAATATTGAAAATTCTTTAAAATAAAAATTAATACTTTTAAAAAGCATGAAGAATAATGTAACTCGTTTCTATGAAAGATACTCGACGCGAGAAATATAAGGGTTCTGATGTAAAAATTTGTTCTCTCCGTACAAAAATTGACGCAACCGACTCGTGACAGAGAAAACAGGACGAAAATTCAAACACGCTCGATGCTAAAATAACACAGCACCTGACGCGCAAATCCTAACGAGCATGAAGCTGCGAACGACTCAATAACATCATAACGTCGCGGAGCACTTAATTCGATCGGAATTTCAATTACGAGCCGCAAAAAAAGCAACGAGAGCACACGAGTATTTCCTACGTCGAGTCGACTGGTTGAATAAATCAACAGTGGACACGTATCCTATGAAAACATTCAATCCCCCGCGGCAATCAACATCTATGAATACATCAGCGAATCAATAAATAAATCTATCAAGCCTTCATCGAGGCAACGATCGGGCAAGAAACTTGTAACAAATTACGAGAAACGATTCTTTCATGTTGATCACGTTTCAAGTCGAGCATAATCGTACTTTCTAGCCTGTGTCATTTATTCCTATCGTATCCGTCTCTGATTTGTGTTGAAATTTCTTGCAGAATGGCGAAAAGTGAATCATGTAAGATAATCCATAAGCGAAGATATGAAATTTATGAATGAGAGTTTCAGAACGATGTATACTTCCGCTTTGGAATCGTAGAATTTGTTCACATTTGTTCAACGTATTTGTTGGGAACTGATGGTCCGCTTTTTCTGAAACACTCAGTACAATCCAAAAAATCCAAAAGAAAGATATGTTTATTAAAATATATATGTGAATTTATAATACTAATGTTTATAATATTCAATACACTGCTGGAAACAGCTGAAACAAGCAACATTCCATAACCCACACGAGATCCAGCCTCCCGAAGCGATGCAAGGATTAAATACGCAAAATTGCTCAGGATAGCACAGATTAAAATTTTTAGAACAACAAAAAATACGCTTAGATACTAGAAATGTTACCGAATACGTCGCAAGAAGTTTCAAATTAATATCTCTATCAGTCTCTTAAAAAAAAAAAAATTTACAGATAGCATTAATTCTTCAGCCGTCCGGATCAAATTCTCTCGATGAACGAACATCGTTCAGAAGCTCGTACCTCCGTTAATGTTTCGAAACTCCGAAAACACTTTCACAACAATATTTCACGCGCTTCGGAGATGTAAAAATGTAAGGCCTTTCTCGCGATCCTTCCTCCTCGGCATTGTTTCTTACGTTTTCCCGCGACATGTATAAATTTGTCGCGGATCCGGCGCGTTTTCAGCGATCAAAGCCCAAGATTGCCCGAGACGAAGGGGGCCACCGTTGCCGCGAATGGAGCCGTCCGATTTTGCCAAATACGGCCATTACAAATGCGCGTCTGTCTCGTCGCGATATAAGTCAATACGACGCGATGGCCTCGCGTGGCACGACGCCAAAGGGACGCCGATATTCGCCCGCTCTCTAATTCATGCGTGCGATTTTTCCGCGCGATATGTGCCGCCATTTTTGCGCGACCGACTCTGTCTGTTGGCGCAAAAGGCCACAGCGACGCGATGCCTCTTCGTCGAGGCTCGATAGCGAGGATGGATTTATTTATTGGCCCATTCAGGCGTTCGTCCACGTTGATTGCGTTCAATGCGTGAAAAAAGGCACGTGTCCCTCTGTTGTGCGTTCGGATGGTGATTTATGTGGCTGAGATTACCGCTTTTGGTTGTGGTGAGTAGGTACTTGTGGTGTAACAACGACTCCAAAGTAAAGATGTGGAATCAATTTTTTTTTGGGGGGTTTTGTAACATTGTTCAGTTTTCGACAAAGAGATTCAAATTTTAGTTTCAATTAGTTTTGTGTTTGAATATAAATAATTGTGCGGTGGCGGCGAGGTCCTTCGAATCGAAAAAATGAGCTTAGAAAGAGAATCGAGAATGTGTTCTGGTAATTTTTTCGAGGAAGAACGAAATCATGTTTGCGTTGCTTTTGCTGCGGTATCTTTGAACTCTATTTTTGTGTTAATTAAGAAGCTGTACTGTTTGATCATTGAAATGTGAGAAACTTGACTTTGAAATAATTCTGCGCGTTTAAATAATTTGATCGACTGGTTGAATAGCGAAGCATCCGAACGGTGGAAGTTCGAATAACAAACATTCTTCTGCGTTTCAATGCTAACCGTAGGTGTCGCATAAAACAATGGAGTCTTGCATCCTCCGCGAGAAATGATCGAGTGGATTCAAGGTTGTAGATCGAGCATGATAAATAATCAATTCTATCTATTCTTCTACTTGTTTACTAAGGTTACATAGGACAACGTAGTCTGGCGATTAATATAAAGCAAAGAGCTAAAATAAAAATTTTATAGGAGACTCGTTTTTCTTAAACAAAAAAAAAACAAAAAAAAAATTATAGATAATTCACGTTTGTTGATAAATTTATATCATTGAAATATGGAATTAAAAAGAACAGTAACGCCAAATTATTCGAATTGGTTTTTTAAAATTACAATTAAATAAAAATTATTTTTTTTATTTTCTTTGGTTTTAGATTCCCTTAAAAAATTTGTCATTTTTACTATAAATGTTATTACAAATTATGTTATGCAGAAAGTTGCGTTCGATTCGCTAACTTCCGCCACGACTATTACAATCAAGCAGAAACACGTGCACATGCATAAAGAATGACGATTGTAATGCAGTCTCAGTATTTCAAGCCGGAAATCACGTAACACTTTAGGTCCCTACAAAGGGAAGTGCCTTCTATACGACCACGAAAAGTATTACGTACAACCCGACAAGTCACGTAAAATCTCAGATGTCCTCCTTCATGATGAATTTCATTCACAATCGTACGATCTACATCAGAGAAACACGCCAAGAATCCTTTCTAATATTTCTATCCTATACGTCGAAAAGTAACAGGTAAAAATTCTCTGTCTTCCTGTGTTTCACACTTTTTTTACCTTCGCAAATTCTAAGGATTCAAGTCGAATTTAAACCACAAAATTTCTAAAAAATAAAAAATTACCACGAAACTGGAAACAAATTCATAAGAGCATAAAAAACCTGTATCTTTTATTTCAACTATTATTTCTTCCAATACATCATAAATCGGAACTGCAAATTTAAAAGCAAAGAAAGTATACACTCCGACCAATGCAAATAATAAATCGCTATAACAAAATAAAAGTAAAAGGAAATTTTAAGAAGAAAATAAAATTTAAACTTTAAACTTTGACTGAAGAATTTTCTATCTTAGGGGAGGAAAATTAAAAAAACACGACGATTAAATACAATATTAACGCTAAAAATACCAACGATTAAAGTAGACTAATTCGTACCAAAGAAATCAAAATGATAGGTATTTGAGAAAAACACACTTTGCGAGAGAAATAAATCTTTCTTCATATTTGTTACAGAAAATCGCTGAAAATTCCTAAAACTATACCGTTTTTAATTCACAGAATTTATACGAAAAACTACAAACAAGTAATTTTGACCGCTTCGGTATTTCCAGTGTCGAGCGAAAGACTACCGAAGAATTGTCTACCAAGAATCATCTATTATTCCAAGCAACTTCTAGTGTCCGCTGCATCGATATTTATCAATGGAAGGATCAAACGCGGTTGGGAACGAGCAACCATCCGATTTTCGGAGTCAAATCCTCGATTAAGGTATAGAGTTCAGCGAACTCGAGATCTTCCCGAAGAACGTGCATATGGTAATGAGCTTGTGCGTGCTAGGAAATTTAAAACCAGGTAGAATACGCCTTCTGCACGATATGCGCATGCAACTTGGATGCATTATCGCTGAGCATAACGAAATTCCGTTAAAACAGCTGTGTCGAATTGTTGCGAAATTTCTTCAACTGGTTGATACGCATATCTCGACGAGATATTAACGAACTGTAATAAAATGACCGTCCAATGAAACGTGACACGATTAATGGCAAAAGTAATTATAATATAATTGGACTGTATGGTATATATAAAAAATAAAAATTAGTTTCACTTTCACGATGTTAAATCTTTCTTTCTTTTTTTCAGTTTTTTTTATCTTTTATACTTTTATCGTTTTATCGATGAATAAATAAATGATTTTTTAAATGCTAGGGCTCGAATGTGTATTAATTATATATATTTTATCAAAATAAGAATAACGTTTTTAGAATTTAAACAAGTCAGATAAAAGTTTGTTAAAAACCGAATATCATAATTTTATTTAACTTGTAGTAATTTAGAATATCGAATACCGATACGCGGCTTGTACATACTCAACATTTTATTGCCATTCAGCTCCGAATATTTCACAATCGTAATTTTTATTTATGATACATTTCCGATTCGAAATGTCACAAGTGTGCATTAAGATATTATTTTATCTCCAGAGTATCGTGTAACGTGGCAATAAATATGACTCGACGTAAATGCTACTTCGACTTTTGCTCCGAGAAAGAAAAAAAGAAGCGGACTAATTAAAAGATACAAAATAAAAGCTAAAAAAAAAAGAAAATCCCACAAAGAACATTTAAAAATACGCCGACTCAACCTTTCTTTTCAAAATTGGATGAAGTGTTAAGAAAAAAAATTTAACCAACAATTATCACAAATGGTCAGAAATATGAAAATGTTAAAAAAATGTAACGACCAGATGTGAAGCGAATAAATACGCAAATAAAAAAAAATTGTCCACCTGAGACCTCAAGGTGCTGAAATTTGAGGGGTTGAACACCCTGTGACCCAATTCTCCGGTCACAGCATTTCGATGAGCGATTTCACAAGGTTTTACAATTCGAGCGTTCACAGAACATTTAAGTTCCGTTGTGCAACAGGAATTTAAGGGACACGCAACCTGCGTCTCGACGTACGATCAGTCGATGACGCAAATCGAACGGAGGCGTATCGACGTCGAGGCTCCGCTACTTTATAAGGAGCACGTCCTCACCGACGTGTTGTGGCTTTCACAGTGAGCAAAGCTTCGATCACCCGAAGCGAAATCGCATGTTACTTGATGTACGATCATCCGACCAACATGTCAATTTATTGATTTTCAGCGGCTCTCCCGAAAGGTGGTTCTTTAGGGGTGCGCACTCGATGTGCGACGATAAGACGTGTATTTTAAGTACAACGAACTTGGTGAATGAATTAAAATTTGTCATAATTTATTTTTAACCCTGCTATTTTTAATTTTTAATTCTTCAAAAATTTGTTTCGTAATTTTTTTATATTTTAGATTCACGAAATATAAGAGTATTAAAGAAGGAAAAAATTAAATATATTATATTTTATAAAAGAATATTTGAGGGACAACAGTCTTTTAAATATATATTAAACGCTCAAAACTGACGTGAAATACGATTTAATTTAACACTTAAAAGCCAACGTGGTGAAATAAATTTCGGCAGATGACTAATTACATATTCAGATGTGAAACGCACGTAAAGTATACTCGGATTATCGAGACGCATCGCTACGCGCGGATTGTATTATAATTAGCCGCCGACAAAGACGATATTTCCGGGTGAGTGATAATTTGTCGATAGTATCCACAGGAAATATCTACATCAAGTCAGAATCTTAATATTCTCTTCGACGTGCGACAAGAAAAACAATTTCAAACGTGACGATCAACAGTTTTTTAACCAACAGCCCATTTATATTTAATTTTTAATAAAATTTCTTTCTTAATCGCTTAATCATTACTATTTTTATCATTCAATAATCATATCTAAGTTTATTCAAAATTATTCAATTATGTATAGAAATTATTTCCGCTCTATTCGCTTAACCTTCATAGACGATTTGTTTATTTTATTTTATACTTTTAACTGTACCAAGTAATATATTAAAAATATTTTTTTGTTTATCATAGAAATCTCACAACTAAATTATAAATATATTTGCCCTTTCACCTAACTTAGAATTCAATTTCCATTCAATTTTCAGTAAGACAACTCCAATCCAAACCAAGATTATTTCAACACAACCATAAATTTATTCCAAACGATTGCCTCGTACCTTTCAAAGCGCAACCAACCCGGAAAATCTCTCGATTCAATTAAAATCACGATTCTATATTTTTCTCTTAACATCTAATTTAATTCCCGTCCAATTTTCATTAACGCTGTTCGAAGGCAAACATCGAACCGAGCTAACCTCGCAACCTCTTCGTTCAATAATCATAAATTCGTTCGAAATTTACCGTCTATCGAATTTCACCGAGAAAAAGGCACGATTCTCTTTTCCAGGATCGTAAAGTCTTCGACTCTATCTCGGTCACGAGCAATTATAGACCCAATTGAATATTCCTCGAGCGTAATTTGCATCTGGCTGTAGTGTAAGCATGCGAGGCAAACCGTATGAGCGTCTTTGAATGAATTCAAGGCCATTAAGCGGCTTCGATTAGCGATCAAGATTAACTGTGTCTTGTTCTTGCGCGAATTTACAATTCACTAGTGCCGCTCGTGCAGGCAAAAACAACGACTCGCTTGTCGTGTAAGATTCCCTTTCGTTGTGAGCGGTGTTTGAGATTTATTGCGAGCAAAAATTAACTCTTCGGTCAGTGAACAATTTTTTTTTTCAACGATCAATGAAACTATAATTTAGTTCTGAGAAAATTGAGTCGATGCGAATTTAGAGAACACTTTGTCGAGGAACTTTTGACGATATTTAACAGTGAAACTATCAAAGCCGTCAAAATGGCTAATTCGTAGTTACTCGTAAGAGTTCTGTAAATTTACGATGGTAAATTTTTAATCAGGGAAAACACCAGGAGCCAAAAATGGTCAGAAGAGACGTTCATACGCGTGCCAGATTTGACAAAACTCGTAAAACGAACGATCTTCGCGTTGGTTGAGCTGGAAACTGTGCGAATTCGTACATTTCTCTGGTATTGTCCTTATCGGACAACTGCGTTTACTCGATTACGTCAGTCGCGTTGCTAATAAAAGATATCTGCATGGCAAACACTTGGAATTCCTTCGAATGAAACGTTAAAGATCCCACTTTGCTTTAAAACTGAAAAGATTCTTCTTTGAATCTTTAAAAAATTGGTTTTTTTATTTATTTGAAAGCTTAAATATCCCGTTAAATGTTTATCGTGTTTATTAGCGACTACGCTAATACAGATAAATTTTGTTATATTATTTTATAGAATGTACAAATCTAAGCAAAGACCATTTTCATTTTTTCAGTATTTTTCATTTCATTATTTATTCTATTACTTTATTTATTTTTTCATTACATTCATAACTTTAATTCATATCTGAATTCCTTCGTTCTACTTTGTTACATCAACCAAATTTAATTTTTAGTTAATACGCCAACGACTGAATTAAATATAAAATCAAAATTTAGATCTTATTATATCATATAATTATTCTAAAGTATTTAAATAAATTGTTGAATAATTTGCACGAAAGCTAAGCGAAGAACGTCAATGGAACTTGCAATTAAGATCTAAGAACGGAATGGCAACGAGACAGAGGGAAAGCAATAAATTGTGCAATTGTAACGTACATTATCGTACAATAAATAAATGACTGCGATACACATGATCGCGCATACAGAGTCAGATTCGTGGCAAGTATGCAACCGGGATCAATCACGAAACAAACCGGGTCTGGACGAGCAGATTAATTGGTCGATCTTAATCGCATTAATGAAAGAACAAATTAATCAGCATCGTTTCATCTGGGGTTACGATGCAACGACCCATTTCCATACGCGGTATTAACAATGCAACTGCAATTGCATACGTATGACATCTCTTGTAGTCTTATTTGTCTGCTTTATCAACCGTTCTACCAATTAAACGAATGAACCCAGCATGGTTTTATTATTGATTTCGAAGAAACGATTGTGGGTATCCTGTCGAGAGAGAGTGCATCTCTTTCCGCATTATTAAATGGAAAGCTCTTCGAGGAGCTAAAAATAAAATTGCAATCGTCTCATTGTAGAGTACCATATTTGAAATTATTTTTCTTTTTTTTTTTAGCAATTAATATAGATGTTTCGAGATCTCTGGTTTTTGCTCTCTTTGCTTTTCTCTTTTTTCATCTCTATTTTCCTATCTTTCCAAATTTAATTTAGGATTTTCTGCTCCACTTTTTTCCTAATTTTTATTTTTATCAATTTTTCTGTTTCTTTTTTTCACACCTTATATATTTCTGTTCCTTCATTTCTCTATAATTCTTTTTATCTCCTTTCATGCTCCATTTTCACGTTTAAAATCTCTTCTCAATATCCTGTCTCCCATTTTTCTTGTTTCTTATTTCCCGTTTAGCTATTCATCTTATCTGGTAATTTAATTAAAACAAATTTCTCAATTTTCTTTTCCTCGTTCACCCTCACTCTTCTCCAATTTCTGCTTCAATGGTACCACTTTACCCATCGGTGGCTTAAAAAAGTTATATAAATTCTTGAAATCAGCTGTATAAACACAGAAATAAGTTAGCCGACCCATCCTCGCCTAATCAAAGTAATAAGAAAGAGGGCTCGAGAGAGGAACTGTAAATCTTCGCGCGACCGCCCATAAAACGCTTTTCCCGTCCTTCGAGTCACGTTATTCTCATTTGCAGCACTCAGCTGCACTCGGAGAAAACATGTGTCGAACGAGGTCCGCTGGACAACAATGCAATTTTGTCAGAGCGAAGCGTAGGTGAGCATTTCGCTGCCATATGGTGGACAGAACAACTGGTAGAATTCAAAGAACAGACGTGGAAGGACGGAAGATACGAAATCGACATGCCGAAGATTCTAAATGACAGCTTGACCTCGAACAGGCTTCTGGAAATCCAGGAAACCCTCAACTTCCATCGGTGTCGAGTGTAATATATCATCTAACAGGGACTTTTGACAGCTTTTCTGTTTCTGTAGAGTTCTATGAGCCCTATTTCGCTTTAAGAAATCAATAGTGGGACTGTTAAAAGAAACAATTAAGAAACTTGATGGTTTTTGTCAGATGTTGATAATATGAAAATAGGAAAAAAATTTAGAAACTTCGTTTTATCGATACACGATACATTTTGGAGGAATATTCAGAAATTTAGTATTATCAAATAAACAGCTGATATTTATATGAAGATAATGAACATTAATTCTCCTCATTTTCTTAGAGGATAAAAATTTTGCTATTTTATTCCAGGACGAGTAATTTTATTATTTGATACAAAAATGAATAAGATTTATTAAAAAGAAGCATTCATATCAAATACTATATTCACCATCTATTCTTTCTTTATTAGAAACTACGGGAACAGAACCTTTCTAAGAATTAAAAAAAAAATTTAAAACAGCTATTAAACCTAGTTAGTCTAAAAAATCTCAATTATACTTATCCCCGATTCAAATAAAATTCAATTTCACTGAATTTATATAAATCTATTTTCATTATATAAATTTATTTTTCTAATTCACCGTGAAATTTGTAAATTTCTCATTGTCAGACAAGTACCATCGAACGGAACAACATATCGTTACAGCCATCCACAGAGTAATTCATTGTTTTAAGTTCCAAGCGCCAGTATGACAGACACCGAGATAGAAATAGTTCTGGGCACACCTACACGGCGATTCTATTCGCTATGTTTATTGCTCATGACACGTACGACTCGGATATTCCCGTGTCGACACACGTAGCCCGCAATAGTGATTTCAACCGTATCATGAATCACTCGGTAGCACACTACGTGATACCGACACGCGATACCCGCTGTCAATTCGTGTTACGTCGACGACCCTCGTGTCAGTGATCCACGAATTGATATAAAAACCGCGACGAAGCACCCTTGACTCATGAGAGCGCGTACAACGAAAACGTGGGTGTCCCAGACGAACCATTGTAATCGCAACGTTTTCTCCCTTATCTTTTGGTGATCTGCATTTTTAATGATCAACGATGAACACCCGATAAACGGGAATTTTAATTACCGCGATGAGAGATGTTGAAGCTTGACGAGTTAGCCCTTAACTCTTTTATGGGTTACAAATTTTTTTTTAAACCAATTAAGCTTTCTTTTCTCGAAAGGTATTTTTAGTATAAAACTGAACTAGGAGCAGCTTCTCCATATTTTTTTCGGGATTAATAAATTGTTTTCTACCTCTGTAATGAAACTTATTGAAAAATATTCTTGCTAAGTGGGTAATTCTAGGTGGCCTTGCGACTATGAAATATTCAGCTGCTTTTAGTAGCATAGTATTAATATTATAAATCTACATATTTATCTCAGCAAATATCTTTTCTTAGCTTATATGTCAATTAAGTTTGCGACGCACTGACAAAAAATGCACCATCGCTTCCCAATTTACCCTGTATCGGAAATTAAAATCAAGTTCCTCGGCAAAATATTTTAATTAATTGCAGTAGGAAAAGAAAAAGAACGAATTCCTAAGTAAACCTTAGAGCAAATAAAATGGTACTTATATTTGTACGTTGCCAATCATGGTACTACGGTCTAATCGTTTAACCCTGATCGACTCATTCATTATACGAAACCATGGGAAGAAAAAAAAAAGAGCAAAAAATAGCAGTAGTATTTAATGGCACCTTGGCTCTAAGGTGGTCGGAAATGCGCTTCTAAATCACTTAACGAGCCGTTTCAATTGCACTCTCGCGTTGCCAATGCTTAATGACTTTCACGTACGAGCCGTTACGTCACTCACGTCACTAGAAAACGAGCCACGCTACGCACGTGATGTAAAAATCATGTAAATACACACTGGAGATCATCTGTTAAGTCACGTTTAGCAGAGTGTCTTGAAGAATAATTATGGAACATCAGCTGGCGCCGATTAATTACGGAAATCAAGTGTAGCGTACTCCTCGGTGAATTAATTTATGGGGATATTTTAATGGGATGAGTGAAAAAAAACCGCGGACAAATAAAATTCAGCACAGAAAGTGATTAATAAATTTTTTTTTGTATAAAAAATAACTAGGAAAAACTCTTCTTTCTTAATAGCATTTTTGTAATGAAATTATATTTTAAAATTGCACAAAGTCAAAAATAAAAGGTACGATGTGATTTAATTTTAAGTACCAGCGAAAAGAAATAGATGCTGCTTTAATTAATAAACTCGTCTCAACGGCTACTTTCACGTGACATAAAAAAGAACTATAACAGTTCGTTAAGAAAGATTAAGGTCATCTTCATAATTCAAGATTTATTACGATTCTCTGACATTGATTCAAGCCGCCACCCTGCCTGCAGACACCAATGAAACTTTCTCAAAAATTTTAACCCTAATTGTCTCTCATGCTTCATCGCTTACAAAAACAAAATACGATATTAAAACGAACATCAGTATCCCTCAAAATTCACTTTATTGATCAACCTAAGCCAACCCCAAACGCATTAAAATAATTATCCCAATCATCCATTAACCCTAGAATACTAACCTACCTAAATTCTCACCCAAACCCTAACTTCTCGAATATTTTAATTTTCACAGCCTCGCAACGATACGTAATTATTTAATATTAAATTTTACGTTCTTAAATTAACACAGCTTCAATTATACTATTTCCTCACCGTATAAACAAGAACTAGCATTTCAGAATAACAACAGAAGAATCAGAAACAAGCCAACAATGAAGTTCTTAAAAGTCATTGCTCGAACAAACACTTTCTCATTAAAATCCAGTGTACAAATTACCGATCGAAATAAACAGAAAATAAAAACACGATAAATGATTAAAAATTACACGTCGCTCCCGCTTGTAACCAGGACTGCACACGGTGCGCGTACAAAAAAAAAAAAAGAAAAAGAAAAAACCAGAAGCAAAGCAGTAACTCATTTGTGAAAGGTTCTTTTTCCCTTATTTTTAGCGGCTGTTCCACCTGGTCCCGCAGCCGTGCACAAACGTGTCGCACACGTGTGTAAAAGCATTTGCACACGTGTTTGCATGCGTCCAGGTAAAGGTAATAGGCCCGAGGCTGTCGGTTCTTCTCTGGATAATGACACGGCCAGAGCTTCGGGCACGTGCCTCACGCGATCCTCATTATCTCGATTCCTCTCTTCTTTCTCCGTCTACTCTTTTTCGTCCCTTTTCCCGGGGAAGTTTGCACACCTTCCTTTTCTCTGCATTTTGTCGATTCACTACGGCGGTTACGGTAGTTCGAGGATATCGAGTCATTTGTCCGGTACAAACGATTGTCTCTCGAAGGGAAACGAACTTGGTGTCTTTGGTGATTAATAAACGTGACATACGTTACGTTTAAGTTAGTTTTTGACTCGTATGGTGGTTCCAAAATGTATCTGCACACCGTTGTATTAATTTTGTTATTATTGTTATTTACGTGTTGATTAACGCCAGAACTAGCGAATAAAGTAGAGTTATCTATACCAAAGAAATGAAAATGATAGGTATTTAAAAAAATATATGAATCAGAGAAATTAAACTAATATCCATTCACAATTAAGCTAATTAACGTATCGGGAAAAAAAATTCGATAGTCCATGCCAATAAATATTATACACGACCATAATAATTTTACCTTCGATATCATTTCATCGAGCAATGATTACCAATCAACAGTTCATCAAACAACCCTTTACAACTCACCAATTACCCAAGATTTATTTCTGCAACATCTACTCCACCAGAAACCTTCCTGCTCGCTCGCAGAACATAAAGCACACTCATAATCTGATCGAAACGCTTCCACCAATGATAGCTCGCCAATTTCACGATATCATCGAAACAGAAAGTACAAAAAGTACGAGAAGAACAAAAAGAACAGCGTACAATCTTCCCTTTCAACCTAATTAAAAATCAAACCAACGAGACGCGACTATGAAATCCTTTGCAAAGCGAAAACCGAAGAAAAGAAAAAATCAGCATCGTCAAGATCCATCAGTATCAAAGCCAGCTCGACGCGAATCGATAATCGATCGGAAGGTGTGCCAGGTATGCAAAGGTGGGCGGTCAACACGAAAGGAAGACCGATGGGAGAATAAAAAGCGATGAATAACGCGCTGTCTTAGGAGGATCCTCGTACTTAACTCGACTGAAAGATCACGGTGCTCACGATCGTTCGCGGCTACCGTTTAAATCTTCGTTTACACTGCACTCCGGATCGTTCCTCCGCGCACGATCATCGTATATCATGATTTTACTGCGTTACGAGGCACGAGCGCTCGGTTGGCGCCGGGATGCGTCGAAAAATTAAGATGAGACCACTTTGTATTTAACTCTGAATGATTTTAACGAGAGACTCGAAATTGAAACTGGCCGGAATGATCACCTTTGACTCGGAGGAATTAAAATTCCAATATGAAGTCTTCTTTCAAAGCGTTTTTATGGGACCAACGATTAAATCTCGAGTGGAAATTTGAATCGAACGATGGGTGAGGATTTTACAAGAGGAAAATTATTTTTCTTTTTTTTTGTAACATTTTAGTAAATGAAAATAATTTTATAGATATTTTTTACGTTACATATGAGTTTTATATATTTAAAGGAATTTTTATAATTAGTACTTTTTCGAAGGTAATATTTTTTATTGATCATTGCTAGGAAAACGAGGCTTTAGACTGTATTAGCTAATTTTTTGTGTTGCGATATTTTAATTAATATTTTAAATAAATAAAATTGAATCTAAAACTATGTATATTTTTTTTTATACCCAATTTTTCTATACTTCGGACGAAGAATTTGTAAGATGTATCAAAGAGAAAAAAACTAAAACATTTTACGATTTGCACGGCAATTACTTAAAAGCGGAAAGTGGCCTAATAGACGCCGATCCACCCTGACTTTTGTTTCGTTTCGCCGACCGGAAACAAGGAAATTGAATCCTCGTTTCCTCTTCCATCGACACGCTCTGTAAGCACCAGTTTCAAACGAACGTGGAACGTTACAGTGAACGTATGCAGAACAAAAGATTTTACAAAGAACGTAACCGTGGGAAAGTCGAAAACGATCACATATATCGTGTTATTCTACCTTTAACTAAAATTAATCGATTCAAAATTTCACGTACAACCTTAGAAACACAAAAAAAATTACACTTTGTTCTATCTTTCGTACACTCTTTTATTTACTTATTCTATCCTACCAATTATTAATCCTAAAATTTACCAACATTTTATTTCATTTTCTATACACCTTTCCCCTTTTTATTTTACTCCACTAATTGTTAATCCTAGAATTGATTAACAGATATAAAATTTAACTACGACAAAGTTTCCAAATCTATTTTACAATTTATATTAAATTTTTTTTATAACACAAAAATATTAAACATTACTTTACTTCAATCACAACTTTCTTTTAAATACATCACTCACAAAACGACCTAATACTACTTCCCAATTATTATTCCACATCCTTAATGAATAATTCACCCCCCAAACAATATTACCACGTACCATATCACAAGTTCACTCGAAAGAACACCTAAGGTACACATTTAATACTCAAGAATGAAATAAACAGGAAGAGAAATCGCGAAGATATCTTGAAATTTTCTACGCTCATAGAATCACGAATGAACGGCAATTCGCGAACCGTGGCAAGGTCTTATCACGTGGAAGCAGGCCGTGATAACGAGTACATGCTTCCCGGAATTCTCACTGAAAAGTTTAGCAGGCGTATAATAGAAATTTAACAGACAAAGGGGAAACTAGTTACGCTGAGAAGATACGTCCGTCAATTTGTGGTATCTCTACAAGAGGAATAATTAATTCGATGGACGAAGAAAATGAAGAATCAGCGAAAGAGAAGCTTTATCTCCCGCTCGTTTCAACGCTGTAACACAATCGAGAATTTTATCGTATCCTCGAATACGAGAACGTACATATCTTAGGTTCGTGAAATAATTTTTATATTTAGCGTTTGCTTCGACTCGCCGGTTTCGGAACGAGTAATCGAATCCGGGAAAAGCACGAGTCATCGAGTGGTTGCAACGAGACGCGTCATGCCTCGATTAGTACCTGAAGTCGTTTCTTCTCTTTTTTCTCTTTGGACAAGTCGGAAATTGAGTTGAGAGATACGCCGTGTGAAAGAACGAATCGCGAATGACGATGGGTTGACTCATAATTTAGTTTGAGGCGGGTTCGTATTAAGTCATCTCGTAAGTAACGTCGTTCCTTGACGCTAGCTTTTCGTGCAAAATATTAATACTTACAGTACCGGACAAACGATGTTTCTGAATATATTAGGCTGTCCCAAAAGTTCCTTCCCTTATCTTCACGCAATGCTTTCGTCTAGTAATGTTTAAATAAATATTCAGCCTTATTTGTTAAACGAGAGATAGAGGNGTAATGTTTAAATAAATATTCAGCCTTATTTGTTAAACGAGAGATGGACAGAAAAAAATAGCGCGAAATGAATCCTGTATAAAATAATAATACATTGCAAAACATAAAATATTATGTATCCATTACTTATTAATAAAACGAAAGAAACTTTTGGGACAACCTAATACTTAATGATTCAGTGTGTTAGCATTGACTCAATTAAGATGCTTGTACAGCATTAAATATAATCAATTTCAATATAAAATATATACAGTTTGCATTTTAAAATGGTAAAGAAATATGCGAGTGACATAGTGACGATACCATGACAACAAACAAACAGACAGAAAAACAGTGTCCGATTTCAGGTACTGTATATTTATTTTTAAATATTGATAAATTGATCGTTGCTTTCTAAACATTTTCCTGAAAAAATTTTGGGTGTCTTTTAATTCTTTCAGTTCTTTAATTAATTTTTTGAAGGGATCTAAGAATAGATTTTTGCGCGAATTCTTTAATTTAAAATATAGGGGAATTTTTTATAGAAGGGATCTAAAAATGATCCCAGGGAGAATGGTCAATGATCGATAGATTGATGATTAAAGATAAACGTCAGTGTTAATATTTTACACTGAAAAATTAGCATCGAGGAAAGACATTACTTATGGGAATGACCTAATATTTCGACGGAACAGCATGTTGAAAAATACACACGAGCACCGTGAGCCTACAACCTGTTCGTCACGTTTAAAATTACCTTTTGTTGGCCTCTAGGCCGTTGCTGTAACTTTCGAGTGACAACGATTCGCGTGGTTGTAGCTTGTTTTCGAGTCCGATCTCGTGATTGGGTAACGCCTGTTCGACCGTGGGCTCAAGATGGTTCAATGTACACTGTGTGATTGCTTTTTCTTTTATCGTGTTTTATGTAGGAGGGTTTTTTCGAATATTATTAAACATGTAAAGAGATAGACACGAAAGTGGCCACGTTCAATTACTGTACAACGAGTAACTATCAAGGGAACCTACAATTTACATCTACCAAGAAAAGTTTGGAACCTAACCCGAACCATTTTCTATTACACCCTTGAAACAACTTAATCTCTTAGAAAAAAAAAAATTAAATAACGAACAAAAAATTGTTTCAAAACTGAAGAATGATCATTTTTGTCCTCTCGACATAAATCCTTTCATCGAGTATGTCCAGTAATTTAAAACTTAAAACGATAAACTTTACCCCTTTTTCAGGCAAAAAAACGAAAAAAACAATAATAATAATTTACATAGCAACCTAATACAATTCAATTTTAAGATAGCCAAGATATAAAAAAAATTCTTCACAAATCATTTACTCCAGAAAATATTCATCCACGATAACGAGATGAAATGGAACGAAAACTAGACCAATTCCAGAATCACTTTCCTTCTGCGTTTAAATATTAACCTCATCAAGACACACTTAATTCTACATTCAACAGTTCCGACCTGGTTCAACAATAATCCTATTACACGTACGCGAACAAGCAGCTCGAAGGGCCATAAGAATACTTCGGTTTGGCCCAGATATAACTAAGATTATACCGGCCGACGTCGCAGACGGTTCGTGAGGACCGATTCGGCCACAGATTAGATGGCATCTTCATGAAGTGCACGCTCGTATGCATGAGAACGCGACGGGAGGTCGGTGCACAGTTTCAGATTCCACGAAGGGCCATCCAATTGGCGGAGAACGAAAGGCAAGTTCATTGAGGAAAGGCGACGTGTTGGTGAAATAGTAGATCGAACAGGGAGATTAACGGAGTATTAATCAGAGCAAAGCGAGAGCGACCAGCCGCCCACGTAACGGAGCAACGATGACCTAACATCCTGTATCACAGCCAACCTCGTGCTCTGAATCCATCTAACGTGTTGCTCGCTACCACGGTTATACATAGACCTGTTCGTTGATCGAGAAACGATTACGGGAAAGTGAGAGCGAAAGTGATGATTCCTGTCGATGATCTTTCGCGTACCTTTGATTTCTTGTCACGAAATACTGATATTTCAAAGATGGAAACGTGAGAAGAAAGTGTAGTTTCTTTAACCCTGCTGTCCTCTTCACCTTACACATTTGTATCCTTTTAAAATCTCTTTTTTTTTTAATATTTAAATATTTTGGATTTACGAAGTATACAATGTTAAAGTAAATTTTATAAATTAAATTTATAAATTTTAAAAATTAAACACGCCGAGTTTGATAAATATTAATCATAGTATTTATGTAAAAGTAAATTTCATTTCCAGTCGTACGAAGTCCAGGAGAACCACAAGGTTAAACGCCAAACGACGAAAAAATTTTAAAAACCATCACACATCTTACCACCACGGATAAATCGCAGAGATTCCGATTTATATCAGTGTTAGACTCTATTTTGGGAATTAATGCGAGAGCAGAGCGGTAACAGTGCGGTGGCAATCGGGTACGTTCGCCTCGCATTAGATTAACGAGGACGAACGTTCGTAAAGCTTCCACAGACTGGCCTAAATATAAGCGCCTACGAAGTTTCTCGTAACGAACGATGTAATCCGGACTTCCTGCAGCTTTGGATATCCCAAACACCGGCCTGTTCGTCCTTTTATTTTCCTTCGGATATCGCGACTGTCTATTGTCTTTCGAGAAAACAATGTACAAAGATTCGAATAAGTAGCTGAAGAGTGGAAACGAGTCGGATTGAAAAAACTACCCGCAGCGTTGATACTTTGCATTCGTAGATTTCTTAAACAATAAACTCAAAAAATTGTTTCATCATTTAACACAATTTCTGTAGTTGTTTTAATAATTTTAAAACATTAATTATGATTTGCGAAAAACAGTGATACAAACTCTTAAACTTCAGATAACTTTGTAAAAATTTCAATGCTTAACACGCTAATTATGCAATTTTGAAAACGAATGATCTCAAATCGAAGAAACAAATCATTTCTCCAACTGCAAGCTTAAACCAACTAAAACCAACCCTTGGGAACAGTTTTACCTGCTTCCCAAACAAGCTTTGCCAACAATCGACACTACCAATCGGAAAACCCAGCTCCCTTTCACAAATCACTCGAGCCTGTCAAATTATTCAGTCCAATCCAATTACTCGAACGAATGGGCCGCTGAGCGCCGTTCTTGAACTCGTCCAGCCAGAAAACACGATGATCGCGGCCACGATCGCGAGAGGATCGTGTACGAAAGCTCCGAGGGTCGATTTGCATGCGAGGCAAGGGTTTGAACAGGAGCCCGATGGTGACTCTATCGACTCCCATCGAAGCAGCTTCAGCATCCGTTAGGCTCGAATAAATTACGCGCCTGGACCTTTGGCCGACCTTTCGTACAGATTTTTCCACAGGTCGGAGAGAAGCCGACGTAATCGTTGCCATTACTCGCGTTTCCTCGTTCTGTTGGCATTATTTATATCCGTCGTCGCCGGAGGAGCTGGAGCAGAAACGTTTATTCGTAGCAAGCGTGACTCACGAGAAGCTCGAAATGAAAACGAACAACTATACTCTTCTTCTTCTTCTTCTTCTTCTTCTTCTTCTTCATCTCTAGTTTGCTTCACGGTGTTCCTAACGATACACCAGCGAGATCTAAACGAGAACGAGCCCGTCATTGGACCGGAAGGGTGGCTGAGGGCAAACGCGAAGAGAAACGAAGCTCGATCATACTTATCGCTGACAGATGAAAGTTTATCGTCACCAGAGGATCGAGAACAGTTACCAGTGACCGGATGAAACGGGAGAACAGACTTGCTCCCGAAGGGGGACATAAAAGGAGAGCGGTTCTAAGCCCGAGAAGCACCTGTTATCCGAGGCCCTGCCCTCGAATGGACCACCATCGCGGGGAAATTGATGGAACGAGATGGCTGTCAGCGAGACATCGCGAGTCGCGAGAAACTTTTATTTCGACGGTGATGGATTTTAATTAATGATCGTGATTAATAATGGCGTGGTGTTAATGATGTATAAGATGATAATTGTAGAAGATAAGTTGGAGATGGGATCGAAGTGTTGTACGAAGTTATAATTGTTTGGGAAAAGTGTAAGAATCACAGAGTCTTTAATATTTTATTAAAGACCTTTATTCTGTAATGATTTAATTATAGAAAGTTTTTAGGATCCTTGTTTCGTTCTCGTCAGTTTTCGTTGCTAATGAAATAAAAATATTTAATCAACGTGGAAATATAATTTCAGAATTTCAATCTACAATTGCTCCTATATGTACCAGAAAACGTTGAAATTGCGGAATGTTTGCGCAAGTACCGCAAATATTTGTGTATTAAAAATTCAGAATCTTAACAGAAATTTTTTAATTCAAATTAATCATAGTAAAATCATTCTTTATCATTTATCAAATCACGAAGCAAGTATAATGTTCTTTTCAACGAAACCTATGAACATCTCTTTAAAGAAAATTAAAGTTCCACTGTTTCTACCGCAATCTTAGCCTAACGTTACCCAAGACTCGTAATTAATCTAACGGCGCTTTTAAATCCAACACGACTGCAATAGAAAATTAGCGACGACAACACTGTTATTTCGTGTTGTTTGCAAATTTAACGCGGCTCAATCTGAAACGAGATTCGAGTATGATTACAAAGATTGATCCTACCGTTTCAAAACCTGACGCGCGTTTGCAGAAGGAGAAATTATACGTTCTCGAAGACATCGTGGGCAAATGAAAGCCTATATTTCATTATCGAAGGTTCGACCAACGCGAAGAAACGATAGAAGCCACTTTGCTACTTAGTTCCTGGGACGAGGACTTAAAAGGAGAGCGTGGTCGTCCTAAACTGGTGGGAGTATGTACCATTTGTGCATCAATAAACATCTCAAACTCTCCCATTATGTTTTCTGCGACCATTTCTCGGAATATTCTCAACAAATTTATCCATAAAAAAAAA
>SMSQ01024767.1:0-13598 GCA_019453375.1 Ctenoplectra terminalis | reverse complement strand
AGGCGCGTTTAGGTTGATCGCCATGTCGAAACCATTTATTTCACTCAGAACACTGTGGCTCAGGACGCTGTACCGGTGGATGGAAGACTGGATAAAAATCTCTAATTTTTGGTCTCTTGATAAAAATTTCTTTCTCGCTAGAGAGTGCGAGAACTTAGCGTGAAATGTATGGAGAGTTAGGAGGTTATGGTTAATGCAGGAGTATAGGATTGGTGTTAAAGACGCTGTTATATTTTACAAGAGTTTAAATAGAGTATCGTAGCTGTTACAATCTAACGTTCCTACAATAGTAATAGTAATAATAATAATAATAATAATAATAGTATAGATAGATAACAGAGTTTCTGTATTTTAAGTTTCCTAACATTTCTACAATAGTAATAGTAATAATAATAATGGTATAGATAGATAACATGGAGTTTCTATATTTCAAGCTTCCTCACAACTTCTATAATAGTAATAATAATAATAGTGTATAGATAGATAACATGGAGTTTCTATATTTTGAGTTTCCTAAGATTTCTGTAATAATTTTTAATAATAATAATAGTATAGATAGATAATATACAGTTTCTATATTTTAAGCTTCCTAACATTTCTATAGTAATCTTTAATAATAATAATAGTATAGATAGATAATATAGACTTTCTATATTTTAAGTTTCCTAAGATTTCTGTAATAATCTTTAATAATAATAATAGTATAAATAGACAATATAGACTTTCTATATTTTAAGTTTCCTAAGATTTCTGTAATAATCTTTAATAATAATAATAGCATAGATAGATAACTGAGTTTCTATATTTTAAGCTTCCTAGAATAGTAATAATAATAATAATAGTGTATATAGATAACACAGAGTTTCTATATTTTAAGCTTTCTACAATAGTAATAGTAATCTTTGATAATAATAATAGTATAGATAGATAACAGATTTTCTATATTTTAAGCTTCCTAACATTTTTGTAATAATCAATAATAATAATAATAGTATAGATAGATAACTGAGTTTCTATATTTTAAGCTTCCTACAATACTAATAATAATAATAATAGTGTATATAGATAACACAGAGTTTCTATATTTTAAGCTTTCTACAATAGTAATAATAATAATAATAGTGTATATAGATAACACAGAGTTTCTATATTTTAAGCTTTCTACAATAGTAATAGTAATCTTTGATAATAATAGTATAGATAGATAACACAGAGTTTCTATATTTTAAGTTTCCCAATATTCGTACAATAGTAATAGTACAGACAGATAACACAGAGTTTCTATATTTTAACCTTCCTAACCAATGGCGGTCAACGAGTTAAGCATTACGATTAATTAACCCGATCCCTTCGACAATCCAAAGTTGCCGCATCAACGCCAATAACCATCGCGCTCTTGCGCGACAATCCGCTCGAAATCGTACAACTTCCCGGCAACTCAAGATCAGAAATGAGCGATCGAACCGATCCAATCGTAACTCGGACGTGTCCTTGGTGCGTGCCCCTGCTGTACGCACCAAGGACGCAAATGAAATTCCCACCCCGGCGGAAACAAGTTTTATTTCGTGCCACTTCGAGTCAATAGAGGGGTTGCGGGCCGTTGCGCATCGAGATGGGTGGAAAACGTGGCGCAGAGGTAGAAGCAAGAGAGAAAGAGGGAAAAAAGCTTCCGTTCTCCGACAAAAGTTCTCGACAACTCGTTTGAACGCCATGACCGAGCTCCTCCGCTTTCTTCTGCTGCCTATTTTTCCTCGACGAGGCAGCTCGCGGCAAACTTTCCTCGATTCCTTCGAGGTGTAACATAATATTTTCGCGGCCCGATCGCGCTCCACTGCGGAAGAGAGAAATATTAAACCCGTTCCGGTGCGTGGCTGCAATTGTCGCACGCTTTTGTCGCTTTGATGTTATAACGACGCCACAGATTTATCGTGGCTGGATAAGATTTTTGTGATTGGATTAATCAGTTTGTTGTGGAATAGGAATCTGTTATGGAATAGAGTGGAGAGCGACGATCCAAAATACTCGCGCCAGGAAAAAAATAAACACTGGACAGTCCTTGGGCCTGGTCTTCGCCAGTGCCTTTTTCTTTCGTGTTCTTCTTCCTGTCTTTGCAAAATACTATATTTTGTATCTTCATTATTTTCCCAATAAACGTAATTTTTGTTTTCAAGCCGGATAACGCGATGCTTGGAGAGTCCCAAACCAGTCTTTCGAGTAGGTTCCGGACATTTTCTATGGCGTTCGAGTCACCCACAGAGTTTATCATCGCGATAGTAACGAATCAATCGCTATGTATACATAGTTCCATTTTTTTTTTCCTTCCCCTCTCCATAAAAGTGAAATTTTCATACGTGGTCCTAATTCTACTCTATTCTACCGAAGCACAATGTTTCCTCAACCCGAGAACCCGCAGCGAACAATTTTTCTCTATCCAAAGTCTCGATTCTTCCTCACATTCCGTCCAAATCTTCCAAATTCCATCCTTTTTCCCCTTCCCCTCTCCATAAAAGTAAAATTTTCGTACGTGGTCCTAATTCTACTCTATTCTACCGAAGCACAATATTTTCTCAACTCGAGAACCCAAAGCGAACAATTTTTCTTTATCCAAAGTCTCAATTTTTCGTCACTTTTCGCCCGAATCTTCCACATTCGATATTCTTCCAAATTCCATCCTTTTTTTTTCTTCCTCTCTCTATAAAAGTGAAATTTTCGTATATGATCCTAATTAGATGGCCAGAGACTGTATTCCACCGAAGCACAATATTTCCTCAACCCGAGAACCCGCAGCGAAGAATTTTTCTCTATCCAAAGTCTCGATTCTTCCTCACATTCCGTCCAAATCTTCCAAATTCCATCCTTCTTCCCCATCGCCTCTCCATAAAAGTAAAATTTTCGTACGCGGTCCTAATTCGATGTCCAGGGACTGCAGAACTACCTTCTTCCGGCCTACGGGATCCTCCATCTGTAATTCCCGCGCCGGTAATCAGAAAAGGAACGCCGGAGACGAAAGGAGCGAAGGCGCGAAGGCGCGAAAACACATTGTCGGGAAGGACTAATTAAATTTCTGCATTATTACAACCCGGTCCAACCCCCCCACCCCCGGTCTCAGCCAACTCGGTCGAGTTTTAATCTGGCGAAGTAATATCTTAGGCTACATTAGGTCTTACCCTCCTCTGGCTAGGTGGCTGCCTGGATCGCGAACAGGCCTGATAGAGGGATGGCAGGGGGCGAGCATAAGCCGTCTGCCTGCCGGCTAATCAATGATTCAACTCGCCAATTACCGAGGCGCCTCGAAAAATATCCTCCAACCAACCCTTCCCTCCGCCATTCGAGTCTGCCCCTCGTCCTCCACCTCTGGCATGTCTGAAATATTCACGAACCGTACCTCGCTTCAATTCTATCCTTTCGCCTTCGCTGCTCCGTTCGTTCCTCGCTCGTTCATCCCCCTCGTGTCTCGCAACGACGTTCAGCCAACCCTGTCGCCCTGTCTCCCTTTAAATAACTCGCCCTCGGCTTTTTCTCGCGTGTACGTACACGCGAGATCTGGCTGAGAAAAACGCACCGTTTCGGGCCAAGATTCTTACAGGGTGTCGCGAGCAGCGGTTAGGCTCGAGTGATTGTTTCGGTGGCTCAAGGGTGGGTTTGGAGGGATGAAAGACGGGTTAGGATTTGGTTGAATTGAACGTTGTCTCCGATCTTGGTATTAGTTTTATAAACTGTAGCGGTTTACCGAGGTGGATTAAAGTTAAATTGTATATTCGAAGGGTTGGGAGCTTGTAGGGTAGAAGGGGGGTGGTTAGTTGGGTTGTAATTGTGCAGTTTGTTGAGTTATTGCTCGCGTTAATTCTTTGTACTCGCGAACTTTTTTGAGTTTCAAAGGACTGTCGCGAAATTTACTGTTCTTTCGGAAAGAGAAGGATGATTATTTGGTTAATTTAGTTTATTTTGGAACAGAAGTGTTTGAATTGATGAAGGTACAGAATTTTAGGTGGAACTTAAGCTCTGAAGAAAATTATGCGTGTCGTAGCGGCGCCAGTCGTGTGCAAAGGGTTAATTTATTTGTAGTGCACTGAAAAGTGGAGAATTGGGTCTTATTAGAGAATTTTTCTTTTTTTTTTTTTGGTATAAAAATAAAAATGTTTTATTAAATATTCATATGTGTTTTGGGTAGATTATCTAAAAAATATTGGGCGCGTTGGTGAGAATGATCAGGAGATCTCTGCGCATTTGTGCGCTAATTATGCAGAAGGGTTAATTGAAATAAATAAAAATTGGAATATAGACTCGATTAAAGAGATTTTAAAAATTATTTTTGTATATTTAAATAAATGTACAGCTTTTATAGATTTTATAGATTTTATAGATTTTTTAGATTTCATAGATTTCATAGATTTTATAGATTTTATAGATTTTATAGATTTCATAGATTTTATAGATTTTGTAGATTTCATAGTTTTTTTTAGATTTTATAGATTTCATAGATATGCAAATAATTAACAAAATACCAATGGTTTTTGGTATGTTAGAAATTTGTCAACTAATAAATATGAATATTTTGTACAGTTGCGTGTAATAAAATTTTGTCAGAAGAATCAATTCCGCTTATTTCGTGGTTAAAGAAAAGTTTAAACAATTTCGCAGGGGATAATAGCTGTTCTTAATTAAAATTTGAAATAGAAAATGTGAAACTATCTCATTCGAAACTTAAATTCAGCTACATTATCTCTTCTTATATACTAAATAAAAATAAAACCGCCATTTGATTAGAACTACCGACGATTAAAGTAAAAAATTCAGAATAATAAATACTTAAAAAATGTTCGTCGTGGAAAATCGGAACGCACCGTTACGAGTTTATTGAATTTATATAAGAAATTTCAAAGCACTTCGGTGCTCGTAGTGTTAATTTCCAAAGATCTTTATTTTTCAAAATTGTAGCTTTAATATTTCAATTACCGGCAGAACTTTAATTACGCCATTTCTAAGGCGAAAATCCAGTTCCGTGGAACGATTGTTTGCCTCCGAGTTGGAGATTTATCCGCAACGTATCCGACTCGCTAGTAAACGAATTCCGTTCGATCTAACACCCTCGTACTCTCATTTTCTTAGCCATTTTCTGTCCCCTGTTCCTTCTCGAACATTCCAAATTAAATTTCCTCGGTATATCCCGACATTCAAATTCTGCAAGTTCCCCCGCAAACGGTTAATTATTGTGGTTTCTAGAAAATTGTGTAAAAATAGATACACGATGGGTTTTTTAGAATAATTCTAAACGTTCAAATTAAAGATACGTATATTTAACACATACATATGAGGTGACGCGTGCTGGACGGTCAAATTAAGACTAACTCTTGTGCAACAAAAAAAGGAAAACAAAAGGTAAACTAAAAAGGATTCAAAACATAATGTAGAATCAACCTTAGAATTATGGAATTTTATTTTGAATAAAAAAAATGTTAAAATAACATGAAATTAATTTTAAAGAATTATTTGTTCTTCATACTTGCTTTATTTTCTGTTTCAGATCCGTTGATAACGTCGTGCCTCGTGTGTTTGCTCGTCCATTAAATATTCAATTATTTTTCGCGTTTCTGAAAATTATCGTAAATAAAAGTATATATTTCGCGTGCACATTTTTTTTTTTTTTTATTTCGTTTTGTAAGTGTTCGGTTTTGTGAGTGAGAAAGCTTCTTCCTTGGACGAACGGCCATCCTGCTGGCTGCGGAGAATATTCACACGAGTGAGTACTAAATGATTTTTAATTATTCATGTTTATAAAGTTCGTTACGTTTCTTGAGAGAAATGTAAGGAAAAGGTTAAATCTATTGAAATTATTCAAGGCTAAGAAAATTGCCATAAGTGGAAAACTATTACCATGCTTCAACTCCTTGCGCTCCAATGGCGTAATTTTCTTCAGAGATTAAATTTTAAGTTAAATTTTGCATTTTCGTCAGTTCAAATTTTCCTTCTCGTTTCGAAACGAATTAATCGAATAAATACAAAATTGTATAAAATATTTTTTCCTTGCCAAAATAATACTTTGTCTTTACATTAGTTCTGTGAAACTTAAAAAAGTTTAGGAGCGCAAAGGGTTGATAAAAATTATATTCAAGAAAGAGAATAATAAATGTAAAAATAAATATAAGTACCTAAAACTTGATAAATCATTATTACAGTATATTTATCAGTAAAATAATAATTATTATTTCGATATTAGGATCTTCAAAGTGGTAAAAATGACTTGTTTGCAATTTCTGTAAATTTACAATAAATTTACTTTCAAGAATAATTCTTTGGTTTATTAACCACATATTAAAATTATAAAGGGTGGTATATAAACATCAAATAGCGGCAGCGACTTATAAATATTAGGTTATCCCATAAATAATGTCGTTCCTCAACAATTTTCATTTATTTTTAATCATCGATATATCCACTATTACTTTTCACGATCTTTTCCCATCCGTTAAGTAATTTTATGGTTCATTAAAAAAACAAAAAATGGTGGAAGTTTTTCATTTTTTCTAAGGTCCACTGAAAAAACTAAAAATTACAATTGGAAACTGATACTTATTCCAATTATAACATTTTTTAATCGACAATAAAAATTCTACGATAATAGCCGCTTAAAATAAACATAGAAGATTTTTAGCTAAAAAAAATCCCAAATTTTATCGAAGAAATCCAGAAACTATTCGATAAGAAAAAAATCATAGAAAAATGGTCAATACAAAATTAAAAAAATCCCAAAATTTATTAAAAGAATCCAGAAACTATTCGATAAGAAAGAATCATAGAAAAATGGTCAATACAGTCGTGACTAAAAATGAATAAAAATATTAAAATCTTACATTGAACGATATTATTTACGGTATGACCTAATAATATTATACAACTTCAGCAGCTCTGGCGTCAATTCTATCAACGGGGTTTGATCAAAAGATATCGGTTTTATTCAGAGAAATATTGGCCAGCTCTCGAAAGCTCCAAATAAAATGATTCAATGAAACAAGATCTTTTATCGCATCACATTTGTCTCTTCGGACTGTTCATCTCGTAATATACTTCCTCTTGTATTAATAGTATGACCTGTTTCTCGCTCGACTACCGTGCATGGTAGTGTTTCAGTCTGAACGATCTGTTTTTACGATTTACTCGAACGGTGCTGGCATAAAAGAGGCAGTGGTATATCAAACGAGGCAATTTGTAGTTCAAAACGTGCCTTATCTTCGCTCTAAAAATATTGCTCTCGCCTTGCGTGATTTAGTGCCTAAACAGTTCGACGTAACTGCAATTTTGATGTGAGTTATTACGCAAACAATAGCTGCACATGAACCTCAATAACCTTACAGTAGTTTTACGTGAAGCATATCGGTTTCGTTGCTCGAATCGAACCAATTGAACGTGCAAATACGCGTCACTCGTGTTTATTTTTATATTTTTTAACACGAACACCATTTCTTACCAAAAGTAGGCGAATATCTATGGTCGATGTAGGTTGGATACGTTACGCTGGAAAATTAACATTTTTATTGTGTTTTCTGATCTATGCGAACGGGTTTCTCGATTCGTATCATTCGTTGGAATTTTGTTAGACTTAGATTTTCTGAATTTCTTTTTATTCTCGTTTTAGAATTCTTAACTTTTTTAATACGCTCGTTAAAACATTATATGATTATTAATAGGAGGGTTAACTCATTTGCATCGTAAGGAAATATGAAAAGGTCTTTATCGCCAAATTTAATTTTTATTATATTCAATAATTCGTCTTCGTTTCAGTGGCCCTAATTTCTTCTTCATTATAATCAGAATTACACACTGTTCGTTGTATACATTTACAAGGAATGTTATGGAGTTGGCACAGGTCGATTTTAGATCTCGAAAAAAATATTAGACACGTGTTTTTTTTTTCTATCGACCATCGTTCGCTTTATTTGAGAATTACAGTCGTGGAGAATGTTTATTTAATAGCTTTCGTGGAGTGTTGGGTAAAAAAGAGATTAAAAAAAATAAAAAAAAATACTAAAATTAGAGTCCACTCGTGTTAAAATGAAAAATATCAATTTTCGGATAAGTATTTCGAAACTTGCTGTGAAATAAAAATTAGTGGTTAATTTTCTATCAATTATGTAGGATTTGTTTAACCGAGACTTCGTTATAATCAGAATTACTACTTTCCTCTCCAACACCCTCCATTTCTATTTTTTAGCTAACGAATAACGATAGTGAAGAATGTGTTTTAAAGGATTGCTAAATTTTGAAGAAAAAATTGTGGTGACACACATTTTTATTTATTAATCAAATAAAAGCGCGCTTGGGTCGAGAAAAATTCAGAGACCGTGTTTTACGATTCCTAAAATGGAAGGAAGCTTTCAATTTTATGTTAAACACACATTTTTGTCAGAATCAGGAATTTTTTTATTCAAATAAAAGCGCGCTTAGAAAAGAATTTGGAGACAGTGTTTCACGATGCGAGTTAAGAAACGTTCGACGTACAAGTTTTTCTTTTTTTTTTCTTTAATTAACCCCTATGTCTTTCTCGCGATTTGTCCAGAGGACGAGTTGTGATGATTGGATGAGTAACATAAGTAGTGAAGTATTTAAGTCACAAATTGTAGAAAGCGTGCAAAAGAAAGTAGCATCTCTGTTTAACGCTGTTAGTGAATTATAAGGTATTATTTTTCATCTTTGGAAACTAATTAACGCGTCGCGACTTTTGCTGTAGTTAGTTCAAAGCGACTCTGAAAAAAGAAGAACAAAAAAAAAAATAGTGTCCAAAAGTTTGCTTAAAACGGTCCGGTAGAGAACGCGTTAGGAAGATTGAGAATTTAGCAAGGATAAATTGATAAGAATGATAAGAATGATGTTTTTCGCGGTCAGATGGCTGTTTTAGAACGCTCTGCGTCATTCCGCGTGACGCGTAAATCTTGAAGGTATGAAGCAACCGTGAAGTCGAGAAGCAGCCTGTCGGCCGTTGGAAGCGGTATAGAAGGATGAAGCAAAGTTATGGGTTAATTTATGAGCCGTTGGAGAGTTTCTTCCTGCCTCGTTAAAGTGGTTGGGATTTAAACCGATCGCGGTTTACGTTTTCGATGCTCGTTTTCCGAGTTTCTCGTTTGCCCTCTGCTTATTTCTGATATTTAGGCTTCGCTCTTTATTTTAATTATTTTATTTGGCAACGAGCACTCTTTCGACTCAGATTTTATCTATTCGTTTTAAAATGAAAAATATCAATTTTCGGATGAGTATTTCGAAACTTGCTGTGAAATAAAAATTAGTGGTTAATTTCTGTCAATTATATAGGATTTGTTTAACCGAGTCCCATAACTTTAATAAATAATTTTAGTTCGTAAAGTATGTAGTTAATTAAAGAAAATATAATCGTAGAATGAAACAGATGAGTACGAGTTATATTTTCTTTTAAATAAAATCGTTATTTTTGTTTTGAATGGCAAATGTTCACAAAGATTGAAGTCTATTCGCGTTGAAATGAAAAAATCAATTTTGGGATGAGTATTTCGAAACTTGCTATGAAATATAAATTAGTATTTAATTTCTACGAATTATGTAGGATTTGTTTAACCAAGTCTCATAGTTTTAATAAATAATTTTGATTCATAAAGTATATAGTTAATTAAAGAAAATATAATCGTAGAATGAAACAGATGAGTACGAGTTATATTTTCTTTTAACCAAAAATTAAAGTCTATTCGTGTTAAAATTAAAATTTCGAAACTTGCTGTGAAATAAAAATTAGTATTTAATTTCTATGAATTATGTAAGACTTGTTTAACCAAGTCCCATAGTTTTAATAAATAATTTTGATTCATAAAGTATATAATTAATTAAAGAAAATATAATCGTAGAATGACACAGATGAGTACGAGTTATATTTTCTTTTAACCAAAAATTAAAGTCTATTCGTGTTAAAATAAAAAAAATTAATTTTGCGATGAATATTTCGAAACTTGCTGTGAAATAAAAATTAGTATTTAATTTCTATGAATTATGTAAGACTTGTTTAACCAAATCCCATAGTTTTAATAAATAATTTCGATTCATAAAGTATATAATTAATTAAAGAAAATATAATCGTAGAATGAAACAGATGAGTACGAGTTATATTTTCTTTTAACCAAAAATTAAAGTCTATTCGTGTTAAAATGGAAATTTCGAAACTTGCTGTCAAATAAAAACTAGTATTTAATTTCTATCAATTATATAGGACTTGTTTAACCAAGTCCCATAATTCTGACAAATAATTTCGATTCATAAGATATATTGTTAATTAATGAAAATTTAATCGTAGAATGAAACAGACGAGTTCGAGCTATATTATAAACGAAAATTGATATTTACCAACAAAATTTAGATCCTTCGAGGAACTTTACCTATTGGGAAACTAAAAGTGTAACGTTTCGCCATATCTCCATTATTTTCTTAAAAGCTTCTGACTTTGACTTAACTGTTACCTGACGTAGATCGATGAAAGCTTTTTCCCCCTGGAAGTTTGTTTACACTTTAGTCAGGAAAAAGCTTTTCCCTCATCTCTTATTTGTTACGGTAATTCGATATCCTTTGCTTATCTTTGCCTCAGCTTTTAACAACCGATCGATCAATATGAGTATGTGACTTTGTCTCATACCAGCAACTTGTCCATCTTACACACGGTCCGGCAAGAAAACGCGTCGCTTCGAAAACGGCTGTACCTTCTCCGAGTCTTTGGATCGCGTTAGGTTCAAACATAAATTAAAATACTTTCGAAAATAAATTAACAATCGTTCCTATATTACGTTAATACTTCGATGGCCATATTTATTCTATATTTACGCAGTCGTTCGTAACATAATTAGTTGACACAATATTTAGTTGACACAATATTTAGTAGACGCAATATTTAGTAGACACAATATTTAGTAGACACAATATTTAGTAGAGGCAATATTTAATAGACACAATATTTGGTAAACACAATATTTGGTAAACACAGTATTTAGTAGACACAATATTTAGTAAATACAATATTTAGTAGACACAATATTTAGTAGACGCAATATTTAGTGGACACAATATTTAGTAGATGCAATATTTAGTAGACACAATATTTAGTAGACGCAATATTTAGTGGACACAATTATTAATTAAGTAGGAATTAAGATCACTGTTACATTATTTTTATCGTGAAAAATCGTAAAAAAGGTGATTTTGAAATATATAAATTTCTATCAAAGAATTAAAAATAATACTTAAAAAAGAAACAAAATGCAAGAGAAATAAATGTTCATTTATGCAGAAATGCACCGCTGTGAGTCTATAGAATTTATATAAGAAATATGCAAATCAGTCATTTTTACCACTTCGGTAGATCCGGTGTAAACGATAGATACCCTTTTTCTTTAGATGGTAAGCGTTGCGAGTGATGGCTTGGAGCCGTGCTTGTGCTTGTGCTTGTTTTCTATTATCGTTTCCTTAAAATAAAGATCAAATTTATTCGGATACTAATTAATTTTTATATAGAGTTAACCGAATTTACATTTAAATTGGTATTATTCTCTTTCAATTTTTTTTTAATTATAATGTAAGTTCTATTTTCGTATCTCGGTAAATAATTGGAAAACTGTATCGGCAACCACGTAAATTACTCTTTTATAGTAAGATAGTAAAATAGTTATTAATTTACCACCGTTAAAAATTGATCAATTCGACAAATTTATCACTGTCGATTATGAAAACCAATCCATAAAATTCTTACATCTCTCATCTTCTAAATAATTGCCTTATGAACTATTAATACACTCGAGCTATGAACACTAGATTCACGCATTTCAAATTTCTAAGATTAACAAGCATATACACGGAAAATGTATAAAAACAAAACTTGCAAAATAAAACTAACTAATATTATTAACCCTCTATGGCGTCACGTGACTTAAGAGTTACATGCTGATGTATTTACACTTCAAAAAATTTATTTCACTTACCTATCAAATTCTAATAAAAAAATTATATTAAATTCTATTAAATTTTGTTACTGCATTAACAGTAACGCGATACCACGATTACCGGTTTGAAAATTTTTGAACCAAAGCGAGACTGTAATCAATCGCAATATTTTTTCCCTGATAAAAAAAATTCGCCCTACAGAGAGTTAAAAAAAAAAAAAAAAAGCTGACGACTCACAAAGCTCGTAAATCTACTGTTAACGCATCAATCCCATTTTACACACAACCCATGCAATCTTTCGCCGATCTATAAGTAATAACTTGAGAGCTAATTATCCTGTGGACGGTGAATGAAGCAATCTTATTCATACATAATAAGAGGCGTGCGCATCTGGCGACCAGGCCATCCGCGCATCTCTGTTACGTATCGCAGCGCTATGTCATCGCTTCCCGTGGTCTCGTCCCGTAGTCGTTTCCGATATTAAGCCACTCGGCGTTATTTATAAAGCGTCCTGTGGCCCTTTCCGTCTTTCTCCGCCAGCTTCGTCGAAAACAAGCGGCCGTGGCTGTATTAGATATTCGAGCGTAAAGAGGCGGCGTAATACCGACCCTTGAACGTAACGCAGGCATTTTTGTCCGGGGGTTGGCCGGGGGTTCGCTACGAAAATTAGCATTTTTTCCATGCGACCGAGCCGCGTAGCCAAGCTCGCGGATATAAAGAGGCAGACGGAGGATGGAGCGGATGAAAAGAAACAAAAAGAGAAAACAAAGAGGCTGTATTCGCCGTGGAAAGATTAACGTGTAACAAGCCAACAACGCGCAAGCTGACGTGAACGTTTTAGACCGAAACACGCGTCCCTTCTTTCTCTTTTTTTTTCCCTCTTTCCCGTTGTTTGCATTTTTCCACTTTTTCCTTTTTGATCGAGCTTCTCTCGCGAGCGCCGCTTTTAAACGCGCGATACGCGATTTTCGGCTGCCCTACGGCTGCTTTCGATGCCGTTTGCTATCGAGAAACTACGTTTTTATCGATCTGTGGCGTCACGGCCTGAAATCTGTTCGAGGGTACGTAGGTGGAAGATGTTTGCCGGAGGAATTAACCTTCATATTTTTTATTTATTATATGCATCTTTATTTTAATACGAACCTAACCCGAACGTAACCAATTTTTTCTATTTGCCTCTGATTCTATTTTCTTTTGTAGAATATTGGATATTTGAAATTTTTTCATGAGAGTACTTAGGTGGAAGATGTTTATTCAAGGAATTAACCCTCTTATTTTTTATTTATTATATTCATCTTAATTTTAACTCGAACCTAACCAATTTTTTTATTCGCTGTATTAGTATGGGTCTTTTATAGAAAATCGCGGGAAATTCTCAATAATGCAGCGTTGAAAGTTTATCAAATTTATAAGACTTGTGTGAAAGACCAAAGCCAAGTCATTTTGACCGCTTCGGTAGTTTTAGTGTCGCCTCGTGGCGCTCTTTTTAAATATTCCTAACAGATCGTCATTTGTTAATTTCTGGACGCTCCGCGAATCCTCTCGAACATCCTCCACGTTCCATCCTGTAAATATTCTCGAGAGTTGACCGTAGTTCTCGCGATTTCTGTTATTTTATTAAGCTCTCCTCAAAGTTTCTTTCTTTTTTTTTCTAT
>SMSQ01024758.1:0-10207 GCA_019453375.1 Ctenoplectra terminalis | reverse complement strand
ACTCTTTACATCAAAATTTATGAAGAAAACTATAATTTATTTATTGGCATGTTTGTTGTAACATAATTACGTAGTATAAAGTCTGCTTCAGGTCATATCGTACAGTGGTATAGGTCCGCGAAAAATCTCGCCGTAGCTAAGAGGTTAAAAAGCGTGATTTTATGGCTCGTAACTAACTCCAATAAAGATGCATCTGAATTCTCTTCGTCTCGAGGCAAAGCCGTTCATGTATTTATTCAAGCCAACCGCGAATCGTAAAGATCTCTCCGGTTGTCTATACGTTTTAAGATTCCTGTTAAAACTCGCGACATTCTTCGTCATATTTCAAGCGATTTCATCTTGCTGGTCACTCGAGGAAACATTTTTATTATTCCTATAATTCTTCCAACCGTACCGCTGCTGGTCATTCGGAGAAAATAAAGAAAAGACGTACGATACTCTTCACAGATGTAAAAGGATTTGAGACGGATTTATGCTTCGAATCCGAATCATTTTTCTCCCCGTTCTGACATTCGTGTCCTATATTTTCGAGCTCAAACCATGATGTTTCAGTCAAGATATTGCGTGGCCGGACCAAGTCACATTCTCTTTTCTCAACTAGGTTGATCCATCTGTCCCTTAACGTCCGAATCGATTTTCTCTTCAGCAAAAAAGAACTGACGCGGTGGTCGAGCTCGTTTACGAGGTTTATTAAATCGCTGAGTCCGTGAAACGTATGTTAGAACGATTAGTGTCGATGGGATCGTGACGATATAATGTGAACCAACTGGCCGTAGTCCATACCGATAGTTTCCACTGGACGCATATGTGCGTCCATAGCAGTCAAAGGGTTAATTACATTTCAAAGCGCTGGAAGACAATTATAGTTAAAAACCGTGCGAACTTATTGACCAACCTAATATTACAGTATTATGTATCATACTTTGATCGTTAACACTAGAACTACCGGCGATTAACCTGTTAAGTGCGTTCGACGTGTATGCACGTCATGTAAAATAAATTTTTCTGACTAATAAAAATATACTCATTCCTCATTTTTTGTAAAAATTTATAGTAGGACCATTTATCTTGCGTTTGACGTGTATACGCGTCATCGCTTGATTTTAACTCCGCACCTTGCGGTGGCCTTTGGAAACTAAATTCCGCACTTAACAGGTTAAAGTAGACTTATTTGTACCAAAGAAATCAAAATGGTAGGTATTTGAAAAAATATCTATAATAAGGGTAACAATGCTCTGTACATATTTTTTACAAAAAGTCATAGAAAATCTCCCAAAATACATCGTTGTACATTTATAAAATTTCTATAACAAATTATGAACCAGTCATTTTGACTGATTCGGTAGTTCTAGTGTTAAAGCGCACGGCAGTATGTATCCGTTTCCAAACTTAAAGTGCGAGTTAAAAACTTTTCAAAAACCAATTTGCAGATCAATAATTAGTTGACTGAAACAACATCTTGAATAGGTACCGACGAAAAGATTTTAAGAACATCGAAATCCCGATCGTGATAGTTTTATACACGTTCGGTCCTTTGAGTCGACGATAATGGAACCTTAAAATGGTTCAGATGCACGATGCATGGCCCTTTACTATACACAGCGATCGTGTCAATTAAATCGTTATTATTATTTCATATTCACTTGCATATTATGATAATAGTATTAATTGATAAATACGGTCTCATTGAACAAGATACTCTGATAGTCGTCGTAGGACTATACACATCGATCGTGTCAATTAAATCGTTAGTATTATTTCATATTCACTTGCATATTATGATAATAGTACCAATTAATAAATATAGTCTTATTGAACAAGATACTCTGATAGTGCACGATGCATGGCCCTTTCTTTCGGAGAAAATATCAAAAAATTTGCAGCATTGAGAGGTGAGCGCTAAAAATATTTTCCAGGAAGATCAGGTACCAGTGAACCAGTGTAGCTGAGCGGTTAAAAGCACGCATTACCATTTTTACTTTGCACCAATCGAGAGTCAAAATTTTCACATGACAAATTTTTTATATCGTTTCACGTATTTTTCACTTTATATCTAGCTTTTGTATATATATATAATATGTGTTATAAAACATTTTATACATTCTATGTAAAATATATATACAGGGTGGTCCACGCAACTTGCACACCTCTGTAACTTGCAAAATATACGTTGCACGAAAAAGTTTTGTATACAGAAGTTGAATGCTCTGAAGGGGTGCATTATGTAGCGTATTTATTTTTTTTTATAGGTGGAAGTATTTCGGAGATTCGAAGGTCGACTATATTTTTTATACCAAAATATGGAAGAATGTCGAATTGTGAGTAAAAAAGTAGTGGCCTTCGTTAGCCCTAAACCTAATAACTAAGCAGTAATTTCACTTCATTCGTCGCGTAAACATCTCGCTGTCTCGCGGAAATCTGTGATAAGTTGAATCTCTATCTTGATATTACGCGAAGAAAATTTTCAGGAAATAAAGTGAAGTTACTCGTTGGTTATTAGGTTTAGGGCTAACGAAGGCCAATACTTTTTTACTCACAATTCGACATTCTTCCTTATTTTGGTATAAAAAATATAGTATTCCATTTAAAAAAACAAAGTCGACCTTCAAATCTTCGAAACATTTCTACCTACAAAAAAAAGAAAAAAAATTAATACATTAAATAATGTACGCCTTCAAACCATGCAACTTCTGTATACAAAACTTTTTCGTGCAACGCATAATTTACAAGTTGCGTGGACCACCCTGTACACGTATACAAAATAAACTGAAACAAATATATTTATTTTCAAATATAATTTAAATATAATTTAATATAATTTTATTTTATTCTCTTTTGTTTTATATTTTTCACCTAATTATACCTATGGTAATACTAACAAGAACCAAAGCAAAATAAAAAATTGTGCCGAAGAATATATTAAATTAACAATCAAAATCAGTTTTATCAGAATGGCGGTAATACTGACAAGAAAAGAAGAAAAAAGAATAAAAAGAAAAGAAAGGTGTGAAGGGTGGCCAAGTGGTAGACCGACCAGCGAATAAAAAAAAGGGAATAAAGGTTGCAGTAAAAGGGTGAAAACAAGTTGGACCGGAAAAATATACAGGCGTGGCGAACTCCAGGCAAATAAATAACGGTTGGTTCAACGCGGTCCATCAAACAGATGGTAATAAGCTTCGTGTCCCTATAAAAATGCGGTTGTCGATACAAACGGTAGCGGGTTATCATATCAAAGTCACGTTTTTATTTTTCCCGGCGAAACCACCGGGACAAAGAACGGATCGGTATAAAACGCAACAAATCCATTGTTATAATCTCGGTTTAATTACATTTTCTACCTCAATAAATAGCCCGGATGCTGCTTTGTTCTCATTTCGCGGTATTAAGCGGCAGCGGGTGCACACATCCGTGTCCACGTCGTTAATGCCGCCTGTTTTCACACAAAACACAGTATTTTTCGGTTACCGCCTAGACAGCCTTATCATAATTCATTCTGTGGTCTGCTATGTTATTGCAAAATCGTTGCCAGATCGACTGGAAAATTGTCGTAGCGCATCGACTGCATAACGATGTCCAAATTGATCGTCCAGCCGGTGGAAAATTTTAATGGAAATGGGATTAAATATCTGTTGCGATCGGAGATCGTGTACACCTACTTCATCGTGTTCGATAAAGTTAGGAGAGATTTGCTTACATTGGATCATTGAAGGGAGTATTCCTCATTAGACTCGTTATTTTGAAGGATTTTTAGGAAAGAAATTTATAGAATTGTTATAATTGTAGTGTCGCAGTTTTAACGTGTTAACCGGGTAAGACGAGTAAACTCGTCACGCGGAATACCGATATTTTGGACGAAATCATTTATTTTCACATTGATTTACTTTTGAGTGCATCGTTATATTTTTATAAAAAAAGACGCGTTACATTAGACTTATATTTGCAATGATTAAAATCTATCCAATTAAAATGTATTATTTTTTATTAATTTTTAACTCCAAGCATAAAGGAGCTTCTGATCGAAAAATGACCCAGTTAACAGGTTAAGGACCTTTAGTTTATGGAGGGCAATAGAAAGCGTTAACGGACGAAGACCAGACCCAAAACGGACGTACGATGGGTCGATGCGTGGGCAAGGTTGTAGGAGTGCGAAGGAGGGAGAAAATGGGACTTGCGAGGGTTTTTCGTTATGGAAAAGAGAGCAGAGTGGAAAAGAACGTGGAGCAGGTTGGATTTTTGAGAGACCGTTGAACAGAGCATAGAGTGTGTTGAACAGAGAGTCGAGCGAGTGTGTTGTTGTGTAGTTAGAGAATTGGTGTGAGACTGATTATATATTTATGCGCGTCATAGTCACTCACCTAAACATTATTCATAATAATTAAACTTTTACAAACTGTATATTTAAATAAAAACTCTATATAACTAAATGGACAAAATTTTCTAATGATAGTATATTATCTTTGCAAAATACTATGAGAAATTCAATTTGAATTTTTTTCTAACAAAAAGCTGCACGAACCCTTTCCGGTACCTAATAGTAATTATATAGAGTTTTAAATAGAAACTCTATATAACTCAAGGAACTTATTGTTTTATATACAGTTTGGGTATTATTAGGTCTTTCCAAAAATAATGTCGTTCCTTGACGCTAATTTTCACATCTCATAAACATTGTCGCTCTTTGACGCTAATTTTCACTGTAAGATATTAATATTTGCATTAATTTTTAGTCATGACTGTATCGACCATTGTTTTCTATGATTTTTTCTTATCTATCAAGTAGCTTCTGGATTCCTTCTTCAAAAAATTTCGGATGTTTTTACCTAAAAATCTTCTCCGATGCTTATTTTAAGCGCCAATTATTGTAGAATTTTTGTTGTCGATTAAAAAATGTTATAATAATTGGAATAAGTAGTAACTGGTTGTGGCGAACGTGGTATCAGTTTCCAATTTTTATTTTTAGTTTTTTAAACGCTGTGTCACGCACAGCAAAGGCGACCTTAGAAACAATTAAAAACATTCAACATTTTTTTGAAAGATAACGAATCAAATTACTTAACAGATAAGAAAAGATCGTGAAAAGTAACGATCGATATATCGATGATTAAAAGTAAATGTATGTCTTAATATTTCGTAATAAAAACTAGTGTCGAGGAACAACATTAATTATGGGTTAACCTAATATTTGAAAAAGATATCTTGCGAACCATTTTTGTACCGTTCTTTCACTAATTACACTATCACCGTGTTCATCACAAACTTTTCCAGCTGTGTCTGCAGCAGAATTACCTTGTTTAAACTCGAACAGCATTATATGCCGAAAATGCATTTTTAAATCTTCCATACTATGGGTTCGTTTCGGTACAGCTTTGGCAGGAGTTGTAATGAGTAGCAGTGCTAGAAATTAAACTAATTGCTGGTGACTCTATTATTATCACAGTTGGGTACCGCAACAGTGAGATAAACAATCGATTCTTAGAAGAAATGGATGATACTTGCAGTGACTGAACGAATTTAGGTTACGACTCGATATATGTAACATTATAAATTGAATAAAAAAATAAAATTAAGTAAACAAAAAACTTTGGATAAAAAGTTAATATTATAAATTAAAGCTTGATCTTTAAGATACCTACTATTACATNCTCAAGTGGTGGTGTGAATGTATTTATGGTTGCGAGTGAGAATGATCCGGGTATGTTTGGAAAAGTGTGACCGTGGACGAATCTTGGGTGGTCGAAAGAATGCTAGCGAAGAGTGGCTGAGTTATGTCAAGTGTATGTTTGAAACAGAGAAACTGGGCCGTGGGAATGAAGTTTACGTGACTGCGTGATTGGAAGGGATGAATGCGAAGATTTTGAGTGCGAGTGAAAAAGGAATATATGTGGAAAAAAGATAGAGCGATTGAGGGATGTACGTTTAAGCGAGTGAATGTTCGGGGCGCGAGAGATTGTGTGGCAAGAGAGCAGTGAGGAAAGAGAGCAGCGAGGAGAGAGAGTGTTAAGAGTATTGTTTAATATTGTTAAAACTTCAGTGGTTATTATTATTATTATTGTTTATTATTTATTTAAATAAAACCAAATAATTCCCACGCGCCACAGAGCTTGATCATTCTGACAGAGACTTCAGAAAGTGTCAGTGACTTCCGTTCTTCCGTGTTCTTCCGTATCTTCCGTATTATTCCGTTTTTCTTCCGCTTTACTTCCGTCTCTCTCTCTCTCTCTTTTCCTCTCCCTTACATTAGTGGGAGCGCAACGATAACACAGTTCCACAAAAAAAAAAAATTTTTTACCCATGAACCCAGACCACTCTTACTATATGTAATCGACCCCGCTGATACCGAATCTGTGTTCAGACTAACCCTATCGCGTCAGGTTTTCTTTTTAAGTTCAGAAAATAACCAAAAAATGGAAAAAATCAACAAACAAACGATTACCCCATAACCTCATGATGACGACGCCCGCGGGCCCGCTTTCTCACCCGTACTAGCCGCCGATACTGGGCATCCGAATCCCTGCATCGTAAATTTTTTTCTTGCGTTTGCCATAACTGTTTCGAGCGTACAAAGGGTTGTTGCTGAACCTCCTGTACGTGTGCAACCGTAATCTCGCGGACTTACTGGCGCTGCACCTCCAATGTTAAATTAATGACAATGGAGTCTATTTTTGTTTACGACGCGGAAGGATTTAATCAACTCGATAATCAACCTTAACACAACAATTTATTTGAGTTTAGTACAAGAAAGAGTTTCGATACGGCAAGGTAAGAGTACAGTAATGTTGTTGGTGTAATGAAAAAATAGTGATAATCTAGTCTTTGGCAAATTTGTTCGCTTCTTATAACTGATCCTGTGTGGGTGGAGTTCATTACGTTTTCCGGGGTCTTCAGCTCCATTGGTGGAGCATTGCCACCTCTCTGAGTAGTGCCAATTGGGGCACACCCCCAATCGCAAGTCAGGAGTAGGAAGAATTTTCACTTGTGTGGTCATAAATTAAAGGTCCCAAGGACTACGCAGGAAAGGCCACTCCAAAGTGTCAACCAGATGGCTGGTTGAGTGACCCTCTCGAGCCTTGCCTATCCTTGGGACCCAACAATGACGTTATGTAGTTAAGGAGTTTTTAGATAATTCGGATTATGCTGACGTAGTGTTATGGGGTTATAAGGTTTGTTTTAGTTTATAAGCCAAGTTTGTTGATTTTTTCCATTTTTGGGTTATTTTTTGAACTTAAAAAGAAAACCTGACGCGATAAGGTTATTCTGACCTCAGATTCGGTTTCAGCGGGGCCAATTACATATAGTAAGACTGGTCTGGCTTCATGCGTAAAAAAAATTTTTTTTTTGTGGAGCTGTGTAATCGTCCCAACGGAGAAGCAGTTGCTTTGGATCGCGACACAGATTATCGTACAGGTACGTTTGAAGCAATCGATTGCTTAAATCGTTGCGAATAACTTTCAAATAGAGTAAAAGTTAATTTATCCGGATTTTCGGTTTATCCGGACAGAAAAATACGGTATATGTAATATTTGCCACACTGTAGGAATAAAATTTTTATCTCAACGGGCAAGAATTTTTTTTTAATGAATGAATGTTTTACTAATTAGTTAAAATGCTGAGTCTACGTCTACGAATGCGTACAAGCTGTTTTCTTCTCTCATTTTTACTTGGATATATTTTCATTTAAATCAGATATCTTTCTTTGCTTGTTTCACAGTCGCATCGACGACGCTCGTTCGTCGCATCCTAATTAAAATATTCTTGTAGAAATAAAGTGAGATGTGCAATAAATTGAATAAAATATATGAAAACTGTGTTATTTATGTCGTTAACTAATTTTTCAGATTATTCGGATTTTTTATTATTTGGATTGGGTCCGGCTGTGATTGATTCGGATAAACGGGGTTTTACTGTACGTACTTTTTTTTAAAATAAAGAATTTGTCAAAAGAAATAATAATAATAAAAAAGAAATGTTTAAGAAATAGAATCATTTATCAATGCATGTTATAGGATAGATCGAGGCGAATCGGGTCAAAACAAGAATTTAATGCATATTTGTTATATAATCATGGATATGGGTGTTTCGATTGTTTATTTTACCTCGTCCTGCTCCTTCACATTTGATTTAATAACGCATTAATTATTTATGTCATTGTTTAGTGCTGGTATACGTTGCTATTGACACGAACGCGTGCCAAACTTCGAGCTGAATTTAATATTTCTTGTTTTCTCGTTTTTTATTTGCAAAAGAAAGATTTTTAAATTCCTAAAAGATGTGTTATTATTACTGGTGTTAAAACTAACTAGATTATGAATTTGTAATAAAAAGTCTAAATTTTGGCTGTAATTTTTTTACTATCGAACAGAAAATAATCCGATTTCTCTTGATTTATTCTATTCACAGTAAATCGGAAAAACTATCGAATATGTAATAATTAATAAATATCGTATTTATAGTAATATTAATCCTTTGAACTTCATTGACGTAGTTATGGGAATATGTGTAATTTCCTTTAGAGGTTAAATTTTAGTTAAATTTTATACTTTCATTAATTCCACTTTTTGTTTTATTTTGGAACAATGCAAATAAATCAAATAAATAAAAAATCGTAAACATTTATAATTTTTGTTTTTTTTCCAAAAGAATATTATAAGTTTGTAATTGTAACTATTCGTAACAAGAACAAAAGTATGACACAAAAGAGTATATCGGAAGTGAACCAAAAAAATAAAAAACCGTAAACATTTATAATTTTTGCTTACTTTTTCCAAAAGAATTTTCCAAAAGAATTTATGTTTTCAAGTGTAACAATCCATAAAAAGGACAAATGTATGACACAAAATATATATTTCCTGCAAATTAAAATTCATAAAAATGTAAAACTTGTGCAACGATCCCTTCAAGTGATCTTCTGCGATATGTTAGAAACTTAAATAGCCACCAAAAATCTCACGATCAATCTGTCTACAACAGTAACCTTCGGAATCACTTGCAAAAAGTTTCTCCTCAGTCAATAAAATTAGTTTCAAAGGTAGACTTATCCCGGATTTCAATTTCAATTATCCTAAAGTTGAAACATATTCCATCTGAAAAGCCATTTGAACTTTTAATTTGAAACCTGCTTGAGCTCAAAGCTATCGCTGAAATTACACTTCCACCAGATTGAATTTCGAATACGTATATATATAGTGACATCGAAATTCTACCAGACTATTTTAACACACTGAGAACCGGTCACGAGATATCTCGTACTTCGTTTCTTTCAATTCATACAAGTGACACGAATTGTAAATAGAAAGTTACGTTTAAAAACGACCACTTGAGCTGAAAATTTAAACGAAGATTCATATTCACCGTAGGTATAAACGTTTTGTAAAACCAGGCAAAAATTCCATTCTAGTGCAGCTTCATCTCGTAATAAGATTTTCAAATAAGTTTTTTTTAGCTTCAATGTGTTAACCCATTTGCATCATTTGCGTATACATACGCTCAATTTTCCTGGTCACTATCACTGGAGAGTATATAGGGTATCCCGAAAGATCTGTAAGTCCCTTTAACACGTTGACTGCCACGTCACCCATATTCGGGTGACAGTAAAGTTTCTGATCGGGCCGCGTCACCCGTATTGGGGTGACGCTTATTTGACTACTTGCGAAGGATTTTCGTATGTGTTTAAAAAGATATTTCGCTGAGGAAGTAACAAAACTATTGAATATTAATTAATATAAACTAAGTTAATTATATAATAAGTAAACTAAATTAATTAATATGACGAAGAATACGCTTCGTACAGCGGTACGCGTGGCCTGAAGGAGATTTTACTGTAAACGCGCGTGGCAGTCAACGTGTTAAAGAGTGATTCATGAGATAATTATAAGCAACTTTTTCCTTTGCGAAAATGTCAAATTCGGCTTTGTTAACGAGTTATTAACGAGAAACACCGACCAATCACAGAGTGAGAAAAGCGATTGGCGATAGTGTTGGCTCCGAGCTGTGCTTGAGTTCAACGAGTAACTCAGAATGAATCGAGAAATTAAATTAAATTTACTTACTCAGCAAAGAATTCACCTGCTGTTTGAAAATGTGTATCATTGTGTCACTGTTCCGATCTTGACCCTTGACAGCCGTTAGGTGCGTTGACCTCACCATAGATCCCTTAAGGTTTTAAAAAAATACATAACGTAAGGAAAACGAATCTTTATCCACATTTTTC